>PVIU01009317.1:0-77087 GCA_004026605.1 Ondatra zibethicus
CTACCCCCCCACCCCTCCTCCCTCCCCCTTCTTCCTTGAAAGAGGGCATGGTGCCCTGCCCTGTTGGAAGTCCAAGGCCCACCCCCATCCCTCCCGGCCTAGGAAGGAGTGCATTCAAAAAGACTCGGTTCTCAAAAAGATAATACATGCAGAAGAGATAGGTCCTGGTGTCATTGTTGATGGGTATACAGTATATTTCTTCACCATTTTATAGTAGTTAATGCTGCTACTCTTCATTTTCATCTTATGTTACTCTTGAAAATTGGAGTTACTAACTTAGCTATTAAAAACTTTAATAATGCTATTATTAATAATAATATAATCCTCTCAACCGCAGTATCCTCTCAACAACAGTTTGAGGTAGCTACGAGAAAACTGGTCAAAGTCACTGCCAATAGTAAGCTAATTATTTGTCATGTAATCGTTACACTCCCAGTATAACTTGTCATTTCCTAGCACCTGTGCGGAGAGCACCCTCAGACACATCAGCAGACTGTCACATAGCTCTTCATTGTCCCAGCACTTCACCAGTAAAAAATGGAACTGAGGCATCCCGTGATGGAAGCTGTCTTACTCAAAGAAAGCAGCATGTGTGGGGTGCCCATCCCACCGTGACGTTACTGCTGAATGCGAGTGATCCATTTACACAGGTCCTGCTCCAAAAGCCATGCCGAAGTCTGGAGGTTTCCTCTCTGGAAACGTTGGCTGCTAAGGACCACAATGGAGCTAGAGTCTGTCTTCTGAACCACGGCTACCAGAACTGGCAGCAAGGCAACCTCATGCCCATGAAGGTACTGGGAAGAAGAGGCCATTTCTGGGAAGGGTGACCATCAGAGGAGAAAATGCCTGTCAAAATCTGTGCACAGGCTGGAGAGGTGAGAGGTGGCTCGACAGTTAAAAAGCACTAGCTGCTTCCAGAAGACTGGAATCAAGTCTCAGGACCCACATGGCAGTATACAACCATTTGTAACTCCAGTCAGGGAAATGGAGCCCTCTCCTGACCTCCATGGGCATTGCATGCACGTGGTGCATATACACACAACTCATATACATGTAAAAGAAAATAAATAAAATCTAAAATTAAAAAAATAATGATCTTAGGGGAGTAGAAAAAGACAAGATCTCCTGAGCAAATTGGGAGCACGGGGACCTTGGGAGAGAGTTGAAGGGGAGGGGAGAGGTAAAGAGGGGAGCAGAGAAAAATGTAGCACTCAATAAAAATCAATATATATATTGATATATATAAAACCTTGAACCCCACAACAAAGTTAATAACCAGGCCTTGACCACTCACAAAGGTCTTTAATAACCTTTTAAAAAAAACTTTAAATTTTTATTACTTTTTCTTATTTCATTTTCTGTGTATAAGTGCTTTGCCTACACATTATATATGTGCACCATATGAATGCCTGGTGCCCAGAGGCAAGAAAATGGTGTTGGATCTCCTGGAACTGGAGTTACAGACAGTTGTGCTCTGCCGAGTGGGTACTAGAGACCAAACCTGGGTCCTCTGTAAGAGCAGCCAGTGTTCTTAAGTGTGGAGCCATCTCCAGCTCTTAAAGAAGAAAAAAAACAGCCAAAGGCTACCAAAAAGTGGATAAAAATTATGAACTTAAAAATTAAAGATCAATGCAAATATTTAGGAGAAGAAAGGAATGTGAAGAAAATAGAATTGGGAAGAAAGCCAATGGGAAAAAATACTAAAAATCTTCAGATGAATGAGAGCTAATACTATAATACGTAGACATGGCAACAAGTGAGACAGGCATTCTTTGCATTTTAAAGAGCTTTCCAAAATACAAAATTTGTTAATAGAAATAAAATTCAATAGGGTTGCATAATAAAAATGAAAAATATATAAAAAAATAGATAATGATGATACATAAAACGGGAATTTAATTACTGATCCAGGAAATTCCAAAAAGACTTTCAAATAGAGAGACTAAAAATGAAGACCTTACCACCACAGCGATGGCTGTATAGGCTGAAAGATCGAGAACTTTGATAGGAGAAGGCCCAAGCTAAGACATATTAATGTTAAATTTCAGCATGTAAAGAATAAAGAGACATTCATAAAAACTTTACAGACAGCAACAACAAAAACAAAGTAGAGATTCTGCTTTTTTTAATGCCCTCAAATCCAGAAAAGGCTTTCATTCAGAATTGTTTTTGAAGGCTGGGTAGATAACTTGGGGGCTGAAATGTTTGTTGTGTGTCTTAGTCAGGGTTTCTATTGCTGCGAAGCGATACCATGACCACAGCTCAACTCTTTTAAAGGAAAGAATTTCATTAGGTGGATTATAATTTCAAGGGTTTAGTCCACTACCATCACGGCAGGATATGGCGGCATGCAGGCAGGCATGGTGCTAGAGAAGAAGCTGAGAGTTCTACATTTTGATCCACAGGCAACAGGAAGTGTGTCATTAGACATAGCTTGACCATGGGAGACCTCAAAGCCCACTCTCACAGTGACACCTCCAGCAAGGCCATACCGCATAACAGTGCTGCTCCCAACGGGGGCCATTTTCTTTCTAACCACCACATTCCACTCCCTGGCTCCCATAAGCTTGGAGCCATAGCATAATGCAAAAAAGTATTCAGTCCAGCTTCAAAAGTCCCTACAGTATCTAACAGTCTCAAGCGTATTTTAAAATCTAAAGTTCAAAGTCTCTTCCAAGATTCATACAGTCTCTTAACTGTAACCCCCTATAAAATCAAAATCAAAAAGCAGATCACATACTTCCAAAATATAATGGCGCAGAATATGCATTACCATTCCAAAATGGAGGAAAGGGAAGTTAGCAAGAAACAGTGGACCAAAGCAAGATGGAAAGTCAGCTGGGAAACTCCAAACTCTGTGTCTCCGTGTCTGATGTCAAAATGCTCTTCAGATCTCCAGCCCTGTTCTGGTTTGACTGCAGTTTACTTCTTTCTCTTGAGCTGGTTCCACTCCATTAGCAGGTCTCCTCAGCAGCTATTCCAATGGCTCTAGCAACTCTCACATCTTGGGGTCTCCAAGACAATCCAGGCTTCAACTTCACAGTTTCATGAAATGGCCTCCCTAGGCCTCCATTCAGGGACACCCTGACACATGTCTGGCTTCAGTGACTTTCCTTAGGCATGGAGGCAAATCTATAACCTATTTCTTCTATCCTTAACTCTAAAGTCAGAATCATGTGGTCAGACTTACCAAGTTTTTCTGCTCACTGGGCTAAACATGTCCCCTTCGTTCAATTACATCTTGACCAGCTTTCTGTTTCTGACTTTCATTACCTAAACTTGGCTGTCCTGAAACTGGTTCCGTAGACCAGGCAGGCCTAGAACTCAGAGATCCACCCACCTCTGCTTTCCAGAGTATTGGGATTAGCTTGTGCAGTACTACACCTGGCTCTAACTTTTCTTTAGTTCCTTTTTACAAATTGGAAACTTAGCTGAAGGGGTCTTGCCCTGCGGTCACCACTCCTTTACTCCATTTCTTATCTGTTTATCTCTCCTTGGACACAGGATTTAGCTCCATTCTACTTCCTGGTGCTCCTTTTCTTCCCCAATTGTACATTTTGTATGTTTCTTTGCTCGGTTAGTACCTTTTCATTATATATCTCACTAGAGTTAACTAACACTAATAACCACACAACAGTCTATACTAGGCTGTTTTGAGTTTCCTCTGCCAAAGGAATTAATCCAAATCTCTTCCCTTAGCCTCTGTCAGACTGCACAAACAAGGGCAGAAAGGAGCCACATTCTTCACCAGAATGTCACAAGAACAGTCTCCAGGCAGCACACTAAAATCCTTCTCCTCTGAAAACTCTTGGGCTAGGCCCCCACAGTTCACATCTTCCATGTTCTACTTGTATGGCCCACTAAACAGAGCTTAATCCATCCCGCCGCTTTCCTAACCTAAAGTTCCAAAGTCCAGATTCCTCCAAACAAAAACATGGTCTGGCCTATCACAGCAATACCCCAGTCCCTGGTACCAACCTTTTGTCTTAATTAAGGTTTCTGTTGAACCCTAATTCAACCACAGCATCTCTTATAATGGTAAACTTTTGACTGGGGGTGGCTTACGATTTCAGAGGTTTAGTCCATTAGCATTACGGCGGAACATGGTGGCATGCAAGTAGACATGGTGCTAGAGAAGGAGCCAAGAGGTCTACACTTTGATCTACAGGCAACAGGAAGTGAATCGTCTCACTGGGTGTAGCTTGAGCATAGGAGACTTGAAAGCCCATGCCCACAGTGACGCACTCCCTCCAACAAGACCACACCTCCTAACAGTGCCACTCTGTATGGAGGCCATTTTCTTTCAAACCACCATACTGTGCACATATAAAGATCAGAGCTCAGATCCTCAGCACCCATGTACCAGCCAAACCTGGTTTCATGCACTTCAGCACTGGAAAGAAGGGGCAGAGGCAGGCCGACTCTGGAAAATTGCTGGCCAGCTAGCCTAGCCCAAATATTAAGCTTTGGATTCAGTGAGATTGTGTCTCAAAAGTTTAGGTGGAACATAGAGGAAGACACCTCTGACCTCTGCCCCCGATCAGTGCATACATAAGCTAGGGATATATTTGAGTTTTTAGAGTATTGACCTATCGTACACATGTCCTTGTTTGTGATCCCCAGCACTTTCATGCATAGGGCATGGCGGTATGCACGTGTTAGTCCCAGACCTTAGGAGTTAGAGGTAAGAAGATCAGATGTTCAAGGTCATCTTCAGATACTGTTTTCCTTACTATTGTATTGCTGTGAAGAGATACTATGACCAAGGCAATTTATAAAAGAAAGTATTTAATAAGGGGCTTGTTTACAGTGTCAGAGGGTGAGTCCATAGACATCGTGGCGGGGAGCGTGGTGACAGGTCAGCATGGCATGGTGCTGGCACGGTGGCGCTGGTGCGGTGGTGCTGGTGCGGTGACTGAAAGCTTACATCTGATTCACAAGCAGGAGGCAGAGAGAAAGAGAGAGAGAGGTTAACTGGAAATGACATAGGCTTTTCAACCTCTAAGACCATCCCTGATGACACACCCTCTTCAAAAAGGCCACACCTGTCAGTCCTTCCTAAACAGTCCATCAAGTGGAAAGCAAACTTTCAAACACACACACACACACACACACACGTTTATATATATATATGTATGTATGTGCCTATGGGGGGGCATTCTCATTCGGACCACCACAGCTACTTAGTAAATTCCAGGCAAGCCTAGGATACATGAGCCCTGCCTTGTGAAAAATTTTATATTTACTTTGTACTAAGCCTCTATCAAGTGACCAGCAATAAAATGTGGCCAGTGAGATACTGCATTAGAGAGTGACGAGACAGGACAGTTCCGTGTCACAGACAGCTTGCTCAAGCAGCACTGTTTCACATGACAAGGTCAACACAGCCTGGAAAATACTAATCATAAAGTAAGAGACAGAAAACTGTCTTCCTTAAATTAAGTACATCTAACAATCAAAAGACATCACTAAGTGTGGAGACATTAGTCATTGGTAAAGTATTTGCCTAACAGCCTTTGGGTCGAAGACAGATTGCGCATGCATCCTGTGACTTCAGCGTGTAGGAGACTAACTCTCTAGGTTTCTGTAACAAGAAGAGTGATGGAAGCATATGTCTCAGAATATGTTAGCCAACTACTGTTAACCAATACATTATGATATACAAGTGATTCTAATATCAATAAGAAGACACAGTATTGCAACATAAGACAACATAGTATTGCAGGGATCAGAGGCCATCTAGGACGGACCCCTCCCTTGTGATCTATTTTGGACCCCAGGTCCCATTTCCCTGGGAAAGGCAGAATCACAATTGCCCCTTCCTTAGGAGTTAAAAACACTATGAAAATATGTAGTTATCAGGGTTGTGCTGAGCCCCATTAAGAAAAAGCTACTTCCTCCTGGTCAAAAGAATGAAATCTGAGCTCTAGTGCTGGCCTTGGGTGGAGATGTGACATTCTGATCTGCTCCAAAGATTAGGTGGCATGTCCAGCTGGGCCTGTCAATCACCTGACCAGGGACCAACCTTCCAGAAGGAAAGCCAGTTCACAGGAAGACATGCTGAGCAGATGGAGGAATAAAGCAGCCAGGCCCCTGAAGTCCTTCCAGACCCTCTGAGAACAGCACTGCAAGCCTGCCTGCTCTTCTAGCTCAGAAAACTTGACATTTCCCTTTTCATTCAAATACTGGTCACAAGCCTAAGCATGTCTTCCTGGCACTGAGGCTTCTTCCTCTGCACCCCTCCCACCCTGCCGTGTGGTCAGCCTCCACTGCTGAACATGCCAGCTTTTGCTTTCTTCCCTAGCCCTTCCTCCTGGCAGCTGCCGGGATTTCCACCTGTGCGGCCCCCTTGTTTCCTCACAGGCTCTCTTTAATTGTTCCCTTCCTTCACGTTTCCTTCCAAGTCTGTTTCTAAATTCAGCTAAAAATCCATAGATTTCCATTGGTAAAGTTTAATCAGGGTTCCCCTCCAACAAAAACAGCACATACTGCGTGATTCCGTTTATATGAATGTCCAACAACAGGCAAAACCTTAGAGGGGCCAGAATAGTGGTGATTGACAAGAGGAATTAATGACAAGGAGGACAGAGGCTGTGGGACACAGCCATGCTGTTCTCCTTGGTGGAGATGGAAGTATACGAATACGTTCACTTTGCTAAATCTCATCACGGTGAACACTGCAATTCGTATGCTTATTATGCATTTATTTTACCTCAACTTAAAAGTCTGCAAAGCTTTAAATAGATATTTGGGTATCAGTTATGTATATTTTTTCTTTTCATATCTTATCTTCACATTTTGATTTAATGAGAAAGCATAGGTATGATAATGGGAGGAAAAAGCAATCTAAAAAAACTGTGAGGTTCCCAACAAACCTGAGTGGAGTGTGCAATTTAAGCGTAGTGTAATGAGAAACACTGGGTTGCCAAACACACTGAAAACAGTGACCTGGAGTGAACTCATCCTTAAGGCTGGGAAGCAAGAAGACAATTTTGGAAATCACAAACAGAGGACGATAAAGTACATCTTCAGAAAAGTGATGCGTGTCCAATGCAAGCCTCTAAAACATTCCAATATCATCCTGTTCCTACTTTCCCCCCAGAAATCTCACTGTCTTGTGGAGTATTCACCAGTGAAGACTGTTTGGACATGAGTTTAAGCCAGTAGAAAATCTTTATTAGGCAGCCTGTGACTACACTGAGTGTTCCGGATCCCAGGGTAGCCCCAAGCCTTTCTCAGGCTGAGCTTTTAAACACAAAAAACATGACCTGGTTTTTGACATAAGTTAGTTAGCAAGAACAGTTAGCCAGAAGCAGAACTACAAAAGCTAAAAAGCAATGTTAGTACAGTCACAGATTTCCCCGGAACTATGGACTTCCATGGATTAGGTCTTTGTTTTTGTCTTGAAAAGTGCTGCTGTCCAGTTGCTGAATTTTGCAGCCTGAATGGTACTTTAAGGAGTCAATTGTGAGAACACCTGAGGGCCGACTAAGGCCTGGGGCCTGTGACAGTCTTCGTTAGGGTCTCTAGTGCTGTGATGAAGCACCATGCCCAAAGCGAATGGAGAGGAAAGGGTTTGCTCACAGTTCCATATAACAGATCGCCACCAATAGCAGTGAGGGTGAGAACTCAAGCAGGGCAGGGGCCTGGAGGCAGGAGCTCATGCAGAGGGGTGCTGCTTCCTGCCTTGCTCTTCATGGCTTACTCAGTCCTCTTTTTTATAGAACCCAGGACCACCAGCCTAGGAATGGCCCCACCCGGAGTGGCCTGCACGCCACTATTTTACTAAGTACATGCTCTACAGGCTTGCCCAGCTTTATAGAGGCATCTTCTCAATTCACCAGAAAAGCCAGTAACATAGTTAGAAGTGATGAGAGTTGGAGGACTAATGGTATCAATTATAGTCCTATATCTCAAGGCCAGATAATGAGGAGAGTAGAGGATAGGAGATCAGGGGGGTCCAGCTCAATCATCTCACTTTTTGTTCTCATCAGGCCCTCAGAGAATTGAGTGATGTCCACCCATACTGGGGAAGACATCTGCTTTACTCAGCTCACCAACTCAAATGCTAATCCCTTCTGCAAATGCCTGCAGGTACCCAAGCATAATGCTTATCTTGTTATCTGGGTGTCTAATGGCCCAGTGAAGTTGTAAAATTAGGCCCAGGGCACCATAGATGTGGAATTTGGGTAGGGTGTTTAGGATCTAAGGACCCTGGAGAAAAGATCCCTTGTAGAGAACAATATATCATTCACATTTCAAGCATTCCCACGAAACCGGTTCAAATGGTCCAGTTATTACCAGAGATGAGTAGGTATGTGAATAGACAGAAGGGATGACAACGTAGCAGTATCTTCCAGTGATCCAGAAGGGGACGGATGGGAGAAATGGGTAACAATCAGCAGAGATGTGTAGCAGTATCTTCCAGTGATACAGAAGGGGACAGATGGGAGAAATGGAGTTAAGCAAAGATATAATGTCTGAGAAATTTTCAGAATTGATGGAAAACATTGACCCTCATATTTAAGAAGCTCAAAGAATTCCAACGGATATTCAAAAGGATAGGTAACAAGAAACTCACATCTAGACACCTAACAGAGCACCTGTAGATAGCCGAAGATAAAGAGAAGATAGGAAAAATCTGCCAGAGAAGACCATTGGAAGACACGTTATCATCACAGAGGGGCAGTTCCATAACTGACTTCTCAGTGGGAACAGTGGAGGGGCAGAGGGATAAACAAAAATAAGACATTGAAGGGCCTCCAAGGATTTCCTGCCAATGTGCTTAGGGTCCCCCTGCAGCAGAAGGAAGTCAAAGCTCTAGGGTGTCGCATACTAAACATGTGGGCCCATGAGTATCGACTGTGTTAATCAGTAGTCACATCCTGGTAAGCTTAAAGGTGCAAATTTAAAATATGTGATAATAATAATAGCATTCTAATTCAAAGGGCTTAAGGAACCAAATGGGTTAAAATGTAAGATCTTTCTTGGTGTAGGAGTATTTGTGTTGCTTTCATTGGTGAATAAAGAAAACTGCCTTGGCCTTTTGATAGGGCAGAAATCAGGTAGGCAGAAGGGAATGCTGGGAAGAAGACAGAGAGAGAGAGAGAGAGCCACTGGCATGAAGTTGCCAAGTCAGACATGCTGAATCTTTCCCGGTAAGCCATGACCTCGTGGTGATATACAGATTATTAAAAATGGGTTGAATCAAGATGTGAGAATTAGCCAATAAGAGGATAAAACTAATGGGCCAGACAGTAATTTAATTAATACAATTTCCGTGTGGTTATTTCGGGGTTTAAGCTAGCCAGGCAGCCCAGAGTCGGGCAGGATGGAACAAAGGTGCCCCACGCTCCTCACACTACACTTTCTAAGAGGGTAAACGTGGATCGACAATAAACTTCTACAAAGTCAAGAATATGTGTTGAATGAGTGGAATAAGAATTTACACACCAATTTATAAAATAAATGGAATAATAAGCCTCTCAATCTTTATAGAAGACATAAACTTTAACAACAGAGCTAACTCCTGTGCATGCTTAGTGCTACTGTTGCATTTAAGGAATCGATGCATTGGTGAGGGAGTGCTGCCTTAAGCTTTCCTAGTTACTCTCTGAGCAAGACACAAGTTAATATATTTGTTTTCTGTTTGCAGACATTATTAAGAGAAAATGCATTCCTTCTTGCTACCTTTCGACATGTCCTAAGTGTGTTCCACTACGTTTGAATTGTTTTCATGCCCTGCGAGAAAGAGTTGCTCCTATGTCTAGAGTCCGGTGTGCTCAGGGGAGTGTGTCTCTTTCTCCCTTCTCTGTGGTGTGCTCAGGGGAGTGTGTCTCTTTCCCTCCTCTGTTTTCTGTTGTCAGAAATCTAAGATTTTTCTGTGGGCACTTTCCTCTCCATCTCTAAAAATTTGTACATAATCTAAAATCAAAGATTCAAGTCAGACAAACAAAATTAGCCATAAGACCCAGGGAAACTTACTTTTTGATTAAATTATTATCACTATTATTATTACTAAGACTTATGTGTGTGTCCATGCTGGGTGTTTGTGCCACGGTGTGCACGTGGAAGTTAAAGGGCAAGCTGTAATGCTGGTTCTCTCCTTCCACTTTTATAAGGGTTCTGGGATCAAACTGAGGTTGTCTGGGGTGAACAGCAAGCATTTCACCTGCTAAATCACCTCACTAACCCCTTCCTTAGAGTGTTTCTGAGGCAAGCAGTGTTCTCTCTGCAGGTGTCAATAAGGCTCCTTAGTTGCAACATGTACTCAGACTCTGACTCTCAACATTTGATCTGATGTTTTGAAAATATTAGTGGTTCAAATTAGCCTAATTATCTACTGATAAATATCTACTTTCCACTCATTTACAGTAAAATTGACCTTTCCTACTTTGTTTGTTTTTCTTTGGAGATGAGAGTGTTTTGTAGCCTAGGCTAGCCTCATGTTTGCTAGGTAGTCAAAGCTGACCTTGAACTTCTGATCCTTTTGCCTAGACCTCCTGAGTTGGGATTACAGGGATGTACCACCATGCCCATTCTATGCAGTGCTGGAAATTGAACCCAGGGCTCATGTGTGCTAGGTCCCCACCCTGTGGTAGTTTAACCTGGTGTTTAATTTGATCCAGTTCCTTTGTAATCTTTAAAGATTAATATAAACTTATGTTAGAGATATATAAAGGAAATGGGTTCTAAATGGGAAAGAGTTCCACTTAAGTCTTTGTGGTCTCACCTACACTCTGCTTCCTTCCCTAGCCTGCGGAGGCTAACCGCTGTTGCTATATATGTCTGGTGAATATTCCTTGAGATCTTTATAGTAACGTTTACCTGTGTTTATACTCTTGACATAATCCCCGTTGATAAACATATGTGCTTTCTATACTTGCTTTCCAAACAGTGCTTTGGTGGTTGCTGTTTGTGGGGCAGGGTTGGGGAGGGAGCCTTGTTTTTCGGGGAGATGCTTGAAGGGTGGTTCATCATCTAATGGATGCTGTAGAACTGCACTGCCCACAGGCAGCAGGCTTCAAGACTGCTCACTCCACCATGCCCTTGCCAGTCTACAAGGCTTCTGCATTTCATCATTATTGCCAAAACGTGGTTCTCTGTGAGTTTCCTTCCTTCCACAGGAAAGTAAGTCTGAATGCTCCATCCTTTCCCTATGTGAGCAATACTTTCTCAGGTAACTGCCGCTGTTGCCCTGAAGATGTCAAAGATGGTAGGGTTGTTTGTGAGATCCATTCTCTCCACTCTGCTATGAAATGAAGGGAGCATATTTTTATGAGAAAAAGAATCTGGGACAAAGGAAATGCATGGAGGTTCCCTCTACACCCGGGAAATACAGATTTCCTGAATACAGAAGATGAGGCTTAAGGTGGTAGATAGCAACCAATGGTGCTTTTATTAATCTCAGAAATGCTGAGTTTGGTAATCAGTGTATTTGAGGTTCATGCCAGTGAAGTTAATCCCGACACATTTTAGAAAGTAGGTTTTAGATTCTGAGCTTTATCATTTAATTCCTGTATTAGTCTTAGTGGCAGTAAGGCTGAATACCCAGGCTGATCATTGATGAGAAATTACTTCCCATATGGTTACTTCATCTGAGAATATGAGTTTAAATGGATTCTGAATGTGATAGTTCTCCAACTTCGTGCAATAGACTTGTTCAGTATTTTTCAGGAGCCACCTTTTGGGGTGACTTCTGTGGCAATCCTAGTTGCAGTATGTTCATATGTTCCAGGGTAGGGGCATGAGGATGAGAAATGTTAGGTAGGAGGAACAGAGATAAGAAAGAGACACAGAGACATAGGATAGTATCAGACATAGGATAGAACTCAGTGCCTGTTCATACTGGCTTTTGAGTTCTAAGTTTGTCCGTGTTTAATTTTCCATACACTTTATACCCCAATACAAAAGGGGGAAGAAGGCAAAAGACTGATTTAACATGATACAAAGGACAGCCAGAACAGTTGCTTGCCCCAATATTTGAGACATCAAGCAAATATATCCTGGGTTAAGCATTTTGTTGTTTAGGCAGTGAACATACCCTAGACCAAGTTCCTGAAGGCAAGTACTCCCTAGGTCAAACCTCCTATTTCAAAAGAAGGAGCAGAAGTGTGCTTGAATTCTCTGACCTTTGGTCAGGGTGGAGTTGATCTACCTCTATGGGCCATCTAAATGTCCAGAACAACAAATAACCACACCTAGGTCAGGGTGTGTAGCCCCACTTGTTGTCAACAAATTTGAGTGAGCAAAATAAACTCAAACTCGCTGACCTTCAGACAAGGTGGAGTAGGCTCACATATTTGACCCCCAACAATTCCCCCCTTTTTATTAAAGCCCGAGCTTCTGCTACAGGACAGATGACTATGTATGTCTTGGGGTTTGTGTTCCCATTTTCAGATTTACCTATCATTGGTACATATATTTTGTCATGTTCATCCTGTCTTAGGTTGCCTGGGAGAAAAGGATCTTACCCATCTCTGGCTACCAGCCTCTCAGTAGAGAATTAAGGGAGAAAGCACCTCTGGGCACCCTGTACCTTTGAACCAACTTTTTGTAAATAGAGTTTACCAATAGGGAGATGATCATGTGTAAACAGATAATACTTTGTGACATACATGCTCCTATGGTTGTTATATCTCCTAATAAAGGAGTGGAGGATGATCAAGGGTGGGATTGTCTTCTTAAATTAGCCTAGGATATCTTTAACATTTTTTAGTTACAATCAAACTCCAAATTTGTCTTATTAAACATATCAAATCTAAGGACTTGTTGGCAATCTCAAAATTTTCTCAGATAAGCTCTAACTTTTTTCTAATCAGAAGGTTTTTTTTTATAATGAACTAAAGCAGTTATAAACATTAACAGGTCAATATCATAATTTTAGCATAGAAATTAACAATAAACATGCAATTTGTCAAATCACAATTTTCTTAAATCTGTTCTAATCAAAAGAAAAGAAAAGGGTTTTTTTTTCTGTGATGATTGAGCTATGAGTCTTTTTCTCTCCTAATGTCCATTTTCACTTTTAAGTTTCAGAGATAAGTCTGAATTGTCCCAGCCTCTGAGCAGTGACAAAAACCTTTAGGCTATCCCTTCATATTTATGAAGAGGAGCTTCAGTCACTCTTTGTAATGAGTCTTTTTTCCCCATAGGGGAAAATCGAGGTCTCAGTTTTTAGGTCCTTTATTTTAACATCAGATTGAATACCATACTGGCAAAATGACTTTTGGGTCCCAAGATATAGTATGGATAAACTGTCAAATATTTAGTCAGTGTCTTTGGACAAGACACACCAAGGTCTGGAAGTCTGCGCAGTAGGTCTACAAAGAAACTAGGAGTCACCAGTCATTACCACGATCTTCTTTCCCTTCTCAGACTACACCATGATGTTGTAAGACAGTTAGCAACAGCTTGGCAGTGGTGGTGCACGCCTTTAATCCCAGCACTCCAGAGGCAGAGACAGAGGCAGACAGACTTCTGTGAGTTCGAGGCTAGTCTGGTCTACAAGAGCTAGTTCCAGGACATGCTCCAAGGCTACAGAGAAACCCTGTCTCAAAAAAAAAACAAAACAAAAACCCCAAAAAGCAAAAAAAAATTTTTTTTCTAATCTACATGGGAAGTAGAAAAAGGCAGGATCTCCTGAGTATATTGGGAGTGTGGGGATCATGGGAAAGGGTAGAAGGGAAGGGGGAAGGAAGGGAGGGGAGCAGAGAAAAATATATAGCTCAATAAAAACCATTTTAAAAAAGAAGGTTAGGAAACCCTTTTGCCTCTTCTGTGGAGTCATCAGTGACTGTGATGTCATCAGGGCTGGCATCCTTCTGCTGTACACATCGGACCAGATGTCCCAGAAACCATTGTGCTTCACCATCCTCCTGTGAAAAAACCTTGACCCCAAATAAATACAGGGTCTGGTCCTTTCCATAATCCAATGCAAGGGTCTTTCCACCTTGCTTTAGCAAAGGTCGCCTTGGTGCCGTCATGCCAAAAATCTATCATCAGCAGACTGCTTACAGTATCTGCATTTAAGAAGTTTAGAGTAAAAAGGGCATGATTTAAGGCATTATGTGGCAACTGAAGGTATAATCTCCCTGATTTTATCTTTTGAAGCTAAGTTGTATGGGCACATTAATTGCATGCCTTTTTAGAGACAGCATTTTGTTTAGCAGCTTTTGTGAGCTGCGGGGGGAATTAGAATCATTACTCCCCTTAATAATCTTATGGAGGGGCTTAAGATTCCATGTAAACAACAATAAATGGACCATAGCCACTGAATAGTTATTTAGAAGTTTGTAAGCTATCTCTCTAACTTACTCTGCAAGTTTGTTAACAGTGGCTGCCAGCTTTATTTTTTCCCCCCAAAATGTGTTTGGGCTTACAACTTTGCATTTCTATATTCCTGGAACATACCCTTCATTTCTATATTCTGTTCCCAGACTCTTCACTTGTAGCCTCATATCTGAGAGTGTTTGATGTTTGTTTGCTCTGTCGCTGTGATGTTAAATCTGTTAAATATTAAACTAGGTTGTTCATAACTTACATTTTCTTTTCTTATTATATATTAGTATTTTCCCTTTTAAAAATAATAAGTAACTTGTGAGGAAATGCCTTGAAACTAAATATGTATCTTATTTCTCATCAAGCCTGTTCCACCCCCAGATTTAGTATGTGTTGTTAATTTAAATATGAATTGATAACTTAATGGGTTGTTTACACTCTTTCCATATGCATTAATTGGCATTTGGCTATAAAGAGCTACTTCCTGCTATCATTCATTTTGATATAAATTATAGATTGATTTTCTACGTCTGTTTGGTAGAGCTCAATAATGTTTTTAGCATTTTATTACCTTTTGACATCATTAGTGGCCCTAGGGCCATCTTGTACCTACCTTTCTCCAGCACTCATGTGGGGGTGGGGCACCTAAATTGAAGTTTTTCAGCTTGCACAGAAAGGTAGATATCCAACTAAACAACTTCTTATGCACTAATTGTTTAAGGGATGAGGTTAAGCTAAAAAACCTGTACACATGAGTACAGACACAATTTTCCCGTCATTTATTTCTCCAAGGAGGCCTGGTTCTGTTCTGCTCTGTTCTGTTCCATTCTGCCGTGCCCCGCCCTGCCCCGCCCTGCCCCGCCCTGCCCTGCTCTGCTCCTCTTCTCTCCTCTTTTCTTCTCTCTCTCTCTCTCTCTCTCTCTCTCTCTCTCTCTCTCTCTCTCTCTCTCTCTGGTTTTTTAAGACAAGGTTTCTCTGTGTAGCTTTGGAGTCTGTCCTGGAACTAACTTACTCTGTAGACCAGGCTGACCTCGAACTCACAGAGATTCACCTGGTAGGCCTGGTTCTTTAACTGGAACTGCTATTTAAAAAATATTTTCTGAAGGCTGGAGAGGAGGGTCAGTGGTTAAGAACACTGATTGCTCTTCTAGAGGACCCACGTTCAGTTCCCAGCACTCATGGCAGCTCACAGCTGTCAGTTGTTATGCCCAGTCCGTGGGGACCCCCAAGACCACCAGGGAGACCTACTCACCAGAATGCAAAAGCCAAGGTTTATTGTGCGCACAATACAAGCCAGCAGAGACCTCGTCAAAGCAACGGGCACAGCAGTAGCAAGAGGAGATACCCCACCCTTCTAGAGGGCATTATTTAAAGGCAAACCCCAGAAAAGTTACATTAGCAGGGTATAGAGTGACGGGCTTCTAAGGTTTAGGACCCCTGATTGGCTGACATTTGTCTAGGGTGTCCTAGTGAAAAGCAGTGGGTGTGTGCTGGCAGGTGATCCTATCTACAACGACTAAAACATTAGGAATTTCCGTTGGATGGTCTGTTCCTGGCTGGTGCCTGGGTAGTCTCAGTTTGTGGTCTTTATCCAAACCAGGTATTGCCTCAGGGTAAACTACTGAGACTCAGGCCTCTATTAAGCTTGTCATGGCTGGGCCCTACATCAGTAACTCTGGTTCCAGGAGATCTGAAGCCTTCTGGCCTCCATTGGCACCAGTCACATACATAGAACACATATATACATGCATACATACATACATGGAACATACACACATATACATGCGTGCATACATGAAACACAAACATCTATCCGTACGTGTACACATGAAACACACATATACACACATGGAACACATATACACAAACATACATACATACATACATACATACATACATACATACATACATACATGGAACACACATGCATACATGCATATACAGAACACATATATACATACATGCATACATACATATATATATATAGAACACATACATACAGGAAAAATATCTGTACACATAAAAAAGAATCTTAAAAAAGAAAAGCAAACAACTTTTCTTGGCTATAAATGGTGGCTCTGCTTTGTAATCTTAGCACTTGTGAGAATGAGGTATGTGGATAGAGATTTTGAGGTTAGCCTGGGCTACATGGTAAGCACCAGGTCCGCCTGGGCTAAATTATGAGACCCTGTCTCATAAGACAAATAACTGTGATATTTGCTCTAAGGAATACTGTTGATTCTTGGTGTTTGTGGCAGACAGAGCTGTGAATACAGCACCCACAGGTTCAACAGCCATGGATCCAATCAACTCTGGACAGAAAATATGGGGAAAATTGTAATGATTGTTCTGTCTCTTTAAGAGACAAGCCATGCCCACTTCCTCCCCCATCCGCTGAGGCAGGCTGATCTTCAGCTTCCAGCCTGAGCTCTCTTTCTTTCCCGTCTTCCTCCTGGAGAGGCAGCTTCTGCTTCTCTCTCCACCCTTCCCCTTCCCCCACTTCTCTCTCTCTCTCTCCTCTTTCTCTTTCTCTGCTCTTCTCCCCTTTACCCTTCTCCCTCCATAACCCCCTGAATAAATATCCAGCTTTGCATCGCGTGCCTATCCGTGTCTCTGTCTCTTGCCGGCCGCCACGTGTCTCCCTGCCTGGGACCAGCCACCGCTCAGGGACTGGCAGCTGTCTCTGCCTGGGACTGGTTGCTCTCAGGGCCCATTGCCTGCCGCCACATGGCTCGCTACCACCACTTGGGGACCTACAGCATTTCTGCTGCCTACCACTGCTGGAGATCCTGCAGCATTTTTAATTTTTCCATTACAAAAATTGTGTCTGTACTGCATGTGTACAGATTTTTGGCTTAACCCTATCCTCTAAATAGTTAGTGCATAGGAAGTTGTTTAGTTGGATACCTACCTTTCTGTGCAAGCCTGAGAACCTAAATTTAGGTGCCCCACCCCCACATGAGTGCCTGTAACCCCAGACTGGGGAAGGTGAGATGGGAGGAGTCTCGGGGCTTGTTGACTAGCTAGCCCAGTCTCATGCAGACCTCCCGCTTCAATGAGAGACACTGTCTCAAGAAATATGGCAGAAACACAATTGATAAAGACACCTAAGACTCACCAATGGTCTTCACATGCACACACTCATATATATATGCACATGCACCAAGTGAGTGGGAGGATGTGTGTAGGCTGTATGTACATATTATATACTATTTTATCTAGGAGACTTTGGGCATCTGCAGATCTTGGTGTCTACTGGTGTGCTAGAACCACTGCCCCACAGATAGATAGGGGCAGCTATGTCTGTGCACACTTATAGGTTAAAAGACATATGTTGGAATCGTGAGTTTATTTGTACAGATACTACCAATTCCACCATAGCTCTCCACCCCAAATTCTTCTTTATCTTTCCCATTTCTTATTTGTATTTATCTTCTGTAGTGAAAAGCCTGGCTCACACACACACACACACACACACACAAATCTATTCATCTATCCATCATTTGTCTGCCTATCACCCACCTCTTCAATACTCTTCCATGCACATGATATCATTTCAGGATTGTTGAAAGGCATTATCCATAGGAACAAATCTACTAAGAAAAACTTCAAGATTTACTTTTGTGTCTTTTGTCCCTTGTTGACCTTTTCAGTCAGGGTCCTAGTATATAGACTATGTTGACCTCAAGCTTATGGTGATCCTCCTGCCTCCACCTTTATTTCTCTTTATGCTGAGGTTCAATTTACCGTTTCCTGGGGCTGGTGGATAACTTTCCGTAAAGGGCAGCACTTGCCTCATAAGCATGATGACCTGAGTTCAGTCCCTAGAAGCCATGTGACAATGCCAGGATGGGCTTGTAATTCCAGAGCTGGTGATGCAGAGACAAGAGGAGCTGGGGCTCAGAGTCAACCAGTCTCACAGAATTGATGTACTGTAGGCCTTTGAGAGACCCTTCCCAAGCGAGGTAGATGGCATCCCTGAAGATGACACCTAATGTTGGCCTCTATTCTCCACACCCATACCCACAAGGAGACAGTTGTGTACTCCATTAACTCTCTCTCTCTCTCTCATACACACACACACACGTTTGTTAGGAAGCTGGGTGTGACAGGATAGAGAATTAAGAGTTCAAATCTAACCTCGATAGTCAGACCCTGTCCTAGCAGCAGCAACAAACAACAAATCCATTTGGAACCACTGTTTTAAAAAAATCAAGCATGGTAGTTTTATTCTGAGTCCCCCTCATCCTGGTTGGATTTATCTGTTTAGTTAGGGTGCGTGCACACCACAGTGAGCACATGAAGCTCAGACGGTGGCTGGGGATTGAACTCAGGCCAGCAGGCTTGGTGGTGAGTGCCTTTACCCACTCAGACATCTTTCAGGGTTGTTAATTTTGAATGTGTATAGAATTGTAAAATAGTTCAGCTCTTCAAGACTATGAAAAGAGAAATGACATAAAATATGAAAGAATTATTTGTAAAGGTTAACGATCTGTTTTTGTTGAGACTGTTTTATTATGTAGCCTGAGCTAGCTTTGAACTCAGAATTCTACTTCAAGCTGACAAGGAGATTCCAGGCATAGGCACACACCATTGTACTGAGAAGTAGCCTGCTTTCAAGAACATTAAAAATTTAATGCGGCTGGACACCTCTTTGTTGGATGAGTGGGTGATTGTCCTCTGACCAATGTATAGAACATACAACAAATGAAAGTTTAAATAATCTTCACTCCCCTACCAGGAACCCAAGGGTGAGTGTAGTTCAAATGTTAAGGTACAGACTGAGCATAGCCTTAGTTTAATTAGAAAAAGCCTCAGCAGGCCGGAGAGCCATGTGCTTGGAACAGCCATGGCACTTTCCCTGTGTGACACTAGGGGGCGCACTGGCTCAGATGGTGTGTAGCCTTTCCTGCCAGGCTGAGGACTCCCCGAAATTATTTTGGTGCTCTGTACCATCACTTTAGGGTTTCCAGTCAGGAATGGCGCTGGTGTTGAGAGACGCTTGGTGCTCTCTCCATTTGATTTTTGTCTCCTTGCTCCCTAGGTTGTCAAGAATGTCTCAGCTAAGTAACCTGTCCAAGGTTGTAATTCACTTAATCCTCTCTAACGATTTGCATATTCTACTTTCGAATTATAACAAGCAAATGTGTGATGCTTGTAGGAGAAGATTGAATGCAAATAATTTCTGAATGCAAATCAAATTGGCCTAAAGTAGAGAGTAGGAGTATAATTAGCCACATATTATGGAATCAGAGAACCCCAAATGAGAGCCATTTAAAATAAACACGAAATTAATGAGATTAGGCCAAAGGAAAACACTAAAGTGATAATTAGCATCTGAGTCCCAAAATCATTGTAAATAAATTCATTATCCATGTTATCACAAAACCTTGAGGGTACTCTACTGGTGGAAGGAATTTGAGGGAAATTAAATCGTGTAGGTCTGCTTCTTGCTGGCTTTTTCTCATTCTTTATTCAATGGCTATAGTGTAGTCTTCTGGTGTTAACTTTGGAGTGGAGAAATTAAATTGTGCACTTCTCAATCAGCATGAAAGGATTGATGGGCTGTGTATTTGTGCTTTAAGGATGTTACCTGCCTTATCAGTGCAGTGACTAACTCAATAATATCCCACCAAGAGCAGAAACAAGCCTGTTTGGAGAGGTGCCACCCAAAGCCGAGGCGGTGTTGTGAGCCTCCTTTCTGCTCATGAGAAGATGCCCTCCAGCACCACAAGGTCTTCTGCTCAGCTGCGGACTTGAGTGCTTTCATGTCGCCTGTTAGTAGTTTTCCTGTATCTGGGGTTGTTGACATCCAATTAGTCACACATAGCAATGGCTAATGCTTTCTGCTTTGGGTGGGTATTTCAGTTTTTAATATTTTGCCTTTATTAGAATTTTTCTAGCCCATCCCTTTTTAAAAACAAAGTCTATCTATCTATCTATCTATCTATCTATCTATCTATCTATCTATCTATCTATTTATCTAATGTGTATGAGTACTCTGTATGTATGCCTGCAGGACAGAAGAGGGCATCAGATCCCACTATAGATGGTTGTGAACCACCATGTGGTTGCTGGGAATTGAACTCAGGTCCTCTGGAAGAGCAGCCAGTGCTCTTAACCTCTGAGCCATCTCTCCAGCCCTCTACTCCCCCCCTTTTTTTTAAATCGAAACATATTTTCTGTCTATCTTAGTTGGTATGGAGAAATGATCACATTTTAAATCCAAGTGATTATAGTGATTTTAGAAGCAGCAAATATATTCTGTCTCTCAATTCGTAGCATAATTATGTGAACATGTAAATGTTTTCAGAAATTGTTTATTGTTTAAAAATTCTGTTCTAGGAGAATTGAAATGCTGGCACAGCTTATATTTTTGGTATGGTCTTTCATTATTTTAAATCTTTCTAGACAGCAGCTCAAAGTTGCTATGTGTTGTGTACTTATTATTTTAGTATTTAATTCCATATCTGCTATTTTGAGTTGTTCTGATTGATTTGCTGTGTTAATTCTTTCCCTACAAGTTTGAGTAAAAATTTTTTATTGATCATAGTTAGTTCCTATAGTACTGGCATCATAGAAACACTGAAGTCAATTATTACTTCGTAATTCTATATATTTATCTTTGAGACTGAGCTAGGCTGTCCTCAAACTTGCTATGTAGCCTAGTTTATCTTTGAATTTGTGATTCTTCTGCTTCAGCCTTGTACATGCTGGGTTAACAGCTATATGCTACTGTACTTGGCTATTTAAAAATTCTTAACAAATGTTTTAACCATTCTTTATGTATACATACTTTGCTTCTTGATTTTTTTTACTTTGAAATAACCTTAGTCTTACAGCAAAGTTCAAAGAATACAAAGAATTCTCGTACGCCTTCCATTCAAATGTTACAGATGTCTGCTAATTTGCATATTGCATTTGCATATGCATGTTTGTATTTCCATATTTGCATTAATGTTTCCTTACTCTTTGCCCCTTTCCTACTTTTCTGTTTGTTTTTCTCCTTGGTTTTCTTTGTCCTGTCGTCATATTCCCGCCCGTCCTTCTATCTATCTAGCTACCTGCTCACCAACCATGTGTCTATATTTTCATGTAACCATCTGCATGTACATGCACAAAGATATGTATTTTTTTAATGAATCTCTTGATAGTCAGGCTGATGCCTAATGATTTCCCCTCTAAGTGTTTTGATGTGAAGTTCCTAAAAACAAGATTGTTCTTTTGCATAACCACGGTACACTTCTCAAAATCAATAAAATTTTAAAACATTACTGTTATTTGATCTAAAGATCTGACACATTTTGGCAGTTATCCCAATTATGTCCTCTAGAGCAAAAGAAAATCTCAGGTCATATGTTTGATTTATTTATCTTGTAGTCTTATGTTTATTTTATGTAGAATATTCTTCATTCTTGTCTTTCTTGGCCTTGACAGTTTTAAAGAGGCCAGTTATTTGGTAGAATGACTCTCAATTTCATTTAGTCTCATGTTTCCTCATGGTTTGTATTAAAGAGTTTTAGCAGGAATGTCATAGAAGTGATGTTTTCTTCTCAGGATGTATCAGGAGGCACATGATGCAAATTTGTCCTGTTTAGGCGCATGCCAGTTTTCAATATTGTAAAGTTAGTGTTTTGTCCTTAGTAGCTGGTTGAGTATCTGTAGGAAGATGCTTTGAGAGTGTGAGTGTGTATTTCTCTCGAGTGTTGGCATCAACTACTGTCTCATGATGTAATAAACTGTCACTATGATAATGTCTAGTTAGACATTGTGAATGTTCATTATATGGGTTTGGAGTTCTCTCTGTTTCTCATCAGCATATGCCTTGTTCCATTTGTGCAATAACCAGCATTTACTTCTCACAAATATCTTTATTAATACTTTTTACAATAGTAGGATCATTTGCTGTCATTTATTTGCTATTGAAACTAAAAATAGTATTAAATATATTGATTAGCACTAGTAGAATAGTCCATTTAAATGTTATCTTAGGGGAAATCCCATAACACCTGATAGTACTTTTCCTGTCCAAGTTACTCCCATTGAATGAAGCGATCCAGGTAGGTTTTGTACATAATCCACTTTCTGTCTCTGTTTCACGAAGCATCTTGAGTACTCCTTTTGCACCACTGTTATGACAGAGTGTTAAGTGATGCAGCATAAACGCAGTTCAGTTTGGTATTAGCATGACAGTTTGACAATCCTTAATCTGCTCAAGATGCTACGTCAGTGGAGAAGAAACTACAGCATGAAGGAATGTGGATTCTCATGAACCAACACAGAAATCCAAGGATTCATTTATTCTCCCACCCCAAAAGATATTTCACAGGGTCTTCATTTCTGCTGTGTCTACTTCAGTTCAGTCCTGTGTAACACATAAATAGAGTAGGCAGCCAGGGCTTGCCTAGTAATTAGGCAATGTGTAAACTATTATGTCTATATGTATATGCTATTTATTTGAAATGTGACTACAGTAGCTTTAACTTTTGAAAAATGCTGTTGGAAATACCTTTAATTTAATGTGGAATTTTGCTTGCCAATGTTTGCATGACATTTGATGGAACTCAGGCCTTGTAGAGACTGCACCGTTGCTACCCAGGTGACAGCTCTTTACTGTTGTTAGTATGCCCACTCAGAAGTGCAGCGGCGTGGGCGAGGCCATGTTCCAAGGTCAGTGTGTATTTGATAATTCTGTTTTAGTTCTCATCATAATTAGGAACAGGTCAGAAATCCCCCACCTTTTATGATTTATTGATCATTAAGAATATGGAAAACATTTTGTTTCAGCCTTAGTTGAACTCGGAAGTGATGCTCTCTGATGTGTCTCTTTCTTAATTAGAGGGCTCAGCAACTGTCAGAGAATTAAGCGGATTCAGCAGAGCTCTGGTGACTTTGTGCTAGAACCTACAGGCTGGTGAAACATCCCAAGTGTTGCATGCAAGGGCTTTCCCTAGATTGTCCCCACCACTTCAGTTCCCAGAGTCAGAACTGAGGTTTTGGATTGACTCTTGGGACATTTTTCAGGGTTGCTAGTGACACAGCAACAGACCAGTTAGAAACAGCCATTTGTACTCCATGGGCCATGCTTTGCCGTCAAATGCTCAGTTCACACATCTGCAGAGGCAGCAGCACAGTGGAGATGCTAACAGTCGGGGCCCAGCGTCTACTCCAAGCTCTGCTGGCAACTCCTTCGTGACCTTGCGCAAGCCACTGCTTCCACGGCTGCTTTGTCCCCATTTGTGAAAATAGTAGATTAGTGCAGCACTGAGGATCCTTACAACCGGAAAACCTCTCTCTCTCTCTCTCTCTCTCTCTCTCTCTCTCTCTCTCTGTGTGTGTGTGTGTGTGTGTGTGTGTGTCTCCTCCTCCTCCTCTCTCTCCCTCCCTCCCCCTCTCCCTCCTTCTCCTCCTCCTCTCTCTCCCTCTCTCTCTCTCTCTCTCACACACACACTGGTTCTGCTTAAAATTATCTTTGCTGGAAAATAAATGGAATTTTATCATAATGAAAAGTGTGCTTTACTGGTCTCACTTTAAGGACCTGGTGCTCTTAGCTATCTGGGTCACAGTGATGTGGATATGGAAGATTTGCATAAAATTTTGACTATGGGGGTTGGAGAGTTAAGGGCACTGGCACTGGCTGCTCTTCCAGAGGAGCCTAGTTCAATTCCCAGCACCCACATGGCAGCACACAACTGTCTATAACCTCAGTTCCAGCAGCTGCAATACCCTCACACAGACATATATGCAGGCAAAACACCGATGCACATAAAATAAAATCATATGGAAATAAAAGGAAATTTGTCTTAAAAAATGTTCCTTGTTATGACGTGGACACTGGCCCTTAGTTAATAGTGGTGGCTGGCTTTCTCACCATTTAGTTTCTCTAGTAGGTTTTGGGTTAGGATTCTTAGGGGAACTTGGTGTTAGGCCCCTCAACTTTGCAGCAATCTACCATGTTTTTCCCGTTCCCCTGCTCTCTCTTCAGCCATCTTCATCTGGGCTCCTCTTGACACCACTCTACCAGGCCTCCTCTTTTTAATGCCATCAATGAACTCCATGTGTACAGATTGAGAATTAAGAGCATCACTCTTCTTGCTGGATACAATTGACAATTTTACCTCTCTTAGAACATGCTCTCTCTATTATTCCTGTGGCCTTCACTGGATGCTTCTCTGCCTGGTCTTTCAGTGTTGAGTTCTACGTTACCCCGTAGCCTTCTGGTGGCGAGTGGTGGTACTCTGCCTTGAGAGGTTTGATGTAGCACGCAGGGCTGACGGGACAGTTCTGTTTGGGTTATGCTGGGCATAGGATGTGTGCTATGTCCCCAGATGAACGTGTCAAGTGAGCACTTAGATGTACGTGTCTAGGTTCCGAGGAAGAATTAGAACTGAAAAGTTCTGTCATCCAGTCCATGTTACCCACGTGTAGTTAATTTTGATGAGCATTTCAGATTCTTTCTGGGATATTTAGTTGATACTAACACCTTTAACTGGGTGGGTAGATTATGTCACTTGGTATTCCAGTGTGTCTATCCACTGAGTTATCACGTCACCTGTGATGCCCCAGGCAGCCGGCCCTCTCTCGTACAGAACAGCTTTATATACGTATCATATACCATGTTTGAAGTCATTCAAAACCCAGAGTTAGAATTTTATGGCCTTTCTGTCACAATGATTTTTATCCACGGTTTCTCTTGCTAATTGCATAAATTAGGCAGAGGTGGGAAATTCTGGAAGTGGGAGGCCGTGTGCAAAGATTTCGTTCTGCTGATGTCATTTTCAGAATGCATACTGTAAATGCCTTCACCAAAGTGTGCGTGTGCATGTGAGAGTGTGTGTACAGCTCTTTCCGACAGTTGTTCGAGTGTCTGTTGGTTGATATAGAGTTGGTAGAGTATCTTGGGGCATAAAATAACTATCCACTGGGCCTCAAAACTACTTACTCTTATCCTCTGATAGCTTTGTGTATTTCCTCTCTTCAACTGAATTGACAAAGCAAGCAAAACCTAAAATTGAGTTAATTTCAAATTTGTAATAACAATGAGATCAGTCTAACTTGGCATTGAGTATGACCCTGTGACTATATGGACTAAATTGACAGCCTCTCCAGTGAGATGCACGGGCACTCACTGTCTCTGAATTCTTGATGCCCTATGAGCCACTCTGCCATCACAATCACGGAACTGAGAGTAGTTTTCTCCAGGGATGCACTAGATATTCAGGATGACGGAGGAGTAGCGTGGATGCTGTTGTCCAGCAGCTTTTGGCCTGTTGAGGGAAGTAGCTATCCAAGGAGTTCAGCTTAATGACGGCTGGGGATGCGAGAAAAGATCCATGGGAGACGAAGAGTTTAACTTAGTTGATAGAATGCTTGTTGACTCTTCACGAAGCCCAGGGTTTGACCCTGACACCGTGCGAACTGAGTACGATGAGGTAGGCCTAAAATTACAGCATTTAGAAAGTGGAGGTTGGAGAATCCAAAGTTCAAAGTCAGCCTTGGTTACTAGGAAATTTAGACCAGTGTGAGCTACACAAGACCCTGTCTCAAACAAAACCTTCATTGCAACAGTATCCTCCAGGCTGCGGAAGTATGGATTTGGAGGCCCCCATTCCATCTGTATGAGTGAGATGCAGGAAACATGAGGAGCGGACTTTGGTAAGATTCTCTGGGGTAGGGGCACTCATTCATGGCCATGGAAATGAGAAAACATTCCATGTAGAGTTAAATACTCCAGAATGAATTCCCTTTTCACTATGGTTTGCTTTTGAGAAGATTTGATAATTTCATTCTAAGATAAAATTTCTACCAAGCAGAGTGTAGTTTTCTGTCTGTAAGAATGACAAACATTTATGGAGCAGTTCCTGTGTGCTGGATGCCTGTGCTGGAGCCCCCTGCTCTGCTCTCAAGAGCCGGTCCCCAGTGTGATTGGTACCCATAGAACATAGGCGAAGGTCAGCACCTGCACACACCTATGTAACTGCAAATGGCAGAGCTGGGCTTTCCATCCAAAGTCTGTTTGACTGCAGAGGCCATGCATCTCCCCGCACAGGATGCAGCCACTTCCATCCAGGACCGTTTTGATGGTGGCTGCTATGTGACGAAGGTGGTGACATTGGGCAGAGGCCATGTATTAACCAGACAATGTTTGGGCAAGTCTTGGAGCTAGATATCTTCCCCCTGGCTCCGTGATCTGAGAGCTTAGTTTCCATTAGGCCTGAGACAGGCCAACACTGGCATGTGCTGCTTTCCAGTGTGAGGGGGCACATGAATCTTGGAGGGTAGGGCCCAAGATGACCCAGAGAGCAATGAGTCTCTTGGTTCCCGACTGAGCTACCCCAGCAGTGGTTAATCTGTGGTGACTCAGGCAAGTTAGCTGCCTAGAGGCTGTGGCTCTCTCCCCGAGGTCCTAGTGCTCAGGGAATCTGGGCGCATGAGGAGAAACATTTTCTTTTGGGGGCGGGGAAACAGGGTTGCAATAAATGATGTTAGCCCTGGAGGCATAGAAGGTTGTGCTTAGCAGTGAGGTGCAATGAGCCCAAAGCTGAAAAGAGTAGACACGCGTGGCTTCAAGTGGCTTCACCCTGAGACTGTCATGTTGTTTATCTCAGAGTCTTAGCTGGATCGAGCCTTCTTCTCCAGGCTACCTGGAGATGAGGGCTGGAGCCCCTCCCTTCTCCCCATAGGTTGCGCCTGGAGTGTTAAGCCTGCTTCCACCTCTCACCACCCTAGAGAGTGAAAGGCTTCGCTTGTATTTAGAGAAGAACTGTGAGTCTACTTGATTTCTGATCTTATCAGAGTTGACATCCATATCTCTTGCAAAGTATCACTGGATAATTATTTCTACAGCAATTTACATGTGCTCATCACTCAAATCTCCATGAAAGAGCCACATCTCCAGCTTCTCTTCCTTACTTCCCATTGTATGTACATATGGGAACCTGTTTCTTGCAGGTAATCCAAAGCCTGCAACACTTTGTTTGGATAACCATGTCCCTTGTTCTAGGCTCTGTACTTCTCTACACATAATTACTGCTGAATTTTCCTCCCAGAGGCCACTTGGCGTGTTGTAAGAACATGGACTTGGGAGTCAAGTCTAGATCTACTTCTGCCCTCAGTCATCAGTATGACTTAAAACATACCAACTTAGAGTCATTTCACCCAAGTGTGAAGTGCCTCTACCAGTGTCGTTCCGCTGCATTGGTCTGAGTGTGAAGTGCCTCAACCAATGTCACAACAAGCCTCCTTCTCTCTTGTTGCTTGTTAGTAGTGGGTAATATGGCTGCTTCCACTCTAGACTTCTTGCCTGCATTTCAGCTGCAGGAAGAAGAAATGGAACCCAGAGAGGAACACTTTTTCTTTGTGGAAGTTGCATACATGGCTTCCATTTTCATTCCATGGACTGGAGCTTGAATGTCACGTCTAGTGGCCTCCGGGAAAAGCAAGCACAGTCCCAATTCTTGACATTTATTCATGTGCCACTGGGATGTTCCAGTTAAGAGAAAGGAGAATGTTTATCATAGTTTTGGTTCTCAGAGACAGTCTCTGAGACAGAGCTTAGCCTGGAAAATATTGACTCTGTGATGAAAGAGCGGTTGAGCGATGATGCAGGCCCCACAACAGCCTCAGCGTCCTACACCAGGTTTGCTGAGATGATCAGGTCTCAGCTCCCTGAGTTAGTCCATCATCGGGCATAGACTGGGAAGGAACATGGCCTGGGTAAGGCAGCCCTTGGAATGTGTACATTCTGACAGCTAGGGTCATGTGCCCTCAGCACTGTGGGCAGTTGGGCAGCAATACTTGATGGGAGCAGGTTCTGGGTGGCACATCTTAGCAGTCATCATAGGCAGAATGAGCAAAAAAGCATCTCTGCTGTACTGCAGAGAGTGGTCATGAGACTCAAACATGGACCTGGCTTATGGCAAGCACACAGTCAGTCTTGCCTATAGCATTGGAACTTACCAAATTTAGTTTCTGAAGGGTATTTCTCTTCCAGAACAGGGACTAGAAGATTTAGTTGCCCTGCTCTATGGTCAAATTTAGGAAATAAGGTACTATAAAATCTTAAGTTTTTATGGATGTGAGTCAACATATAATTAAAGCTGCTAATAATTTATATTAGAAAAGATAATTGACATTACTTTAGACTTTCTATGAGGTAGAAATATGAAAGTCTTCTATACATAGAACTTGTATGATATTCAGTACTTCAATAAAAAAGTGTCACATAGAAATTTCCTGAAAATAAGATAGTGAGATGAAAAATGTATTCGCTAAACAAATAGTTAACGGGCACCCACTCTGCAGACGTTTCTTTCCTGTCCAGTGAAAGTCAGCCTGTGGCCTGTGTGGGCTTTTACTGATCCTCCGGGTCTCACTTGTGAGCACTTTGCGGGCAGAATGAGCCTTTGAACCGTTTCATTCCGTGCTGTTCCCTCTCCTCTCAAGCCCCAACAACTGCCCCATGTGTTTACAGCGTCCCTTGCCAGGCCCTGCATGCTCTGGCCCCTCGCCACCCCCTGCCCTCATTTCTGCCCCGTCATCTTGCTCTAGCTGCCCTGGCCTCTTTGCAGTTTCTCAGGCAGCTAGCGAGTGTATGATTGAGGACTTCTGCGTTTGTTCTCCCCAGCGCCTTAAACCCTTCCTCCAAAATGCACCATGGAGGTCACCGTGCCCTGTTATTCCATCACAAGCTGTCTCTGACCTTCTGTCTATAATGCCTTCACTTGTCACTCTCACCGCAATTTCTTTTCATGCACAGCCCTTATTGCTACCTGACAGTGCTTTTCCTTGTTTATTGTTAATGTTTCATGCCTTAATGCCATAGAATCTGAGAGTGCAAGCCTTTGTAGTGACTTTTGTATCTTGAAAGTGAACCTGGCAAGGAGCAGGTATCCCCCAACATCTTGTGCGGGAAGGACAAAGTTCACTAACTTCACTGTTATATCCTGAAGTGAACCCAGCAAGGAGCAGGCACCCCCAACATCCTATACAGGAAGGACAGAGCGCTAAGTTCTGGGAATACTCTGATCACAAGGACAGTCGTACATGGGATTCTCACGGAACCAATAGTTCACGAGCCCCCTGCCAACAGTGAACATTGAGGAAGCTGCTCTTTGAATATTTTGTAGTAGATGATACCACGAGAGTTGTGAGTGTAACTTTACTCATCATGTTCTATCCCAGCTCTTCAGAAAAGTTCATGCCTAGAGATGGGGTGTTTCCCATCTCTGAATTCGTCATCTGGTGCAGATTTTCAGGTTGCTGCACGTGCTTGCATGAAGTTTTCTGTGGGGTGACTATGGAAGATTAATGGGATGATGGAGAGGGACCAGTCAGTGGTCCAGCTCTTCTCTGGGAAGCCATTTAGTTGAAGATCCTGATAACTTACCTCCTGCCCCTGCCCACTGGGGCCTCACTGTGCAGCCACTGGCCGTCCTCTCCTCTGCTAGGGGTATTGGCTCTACCATTCTTCCCAGGTTTCTACTCACACTTAATTCTGAGCTTGTACTCTGGACTCATATTTGTGTATGTATATATTGGGGTGTATGGATATGCCTGCACACGTGTGTGTGTGTGTGTGTGTGTGTGTGTGTGTGTGTGTGTGTGTGGTGTACTCACTCGTGATACACAGCAGAGGCCAGAAGTTGATACCTTTTGCTGTCCTCAACTGCTCTCTCCCTAATCATGCGAGCCAGAGTCTCTCAGTGAATTTGTAACTCATTTTTTTGGCTCGTGAGATGGCCACAATACATTACATTGGCTGGCCTGGGACTCCCCAGGACCCGCCTGTCTCTGCCCGGCCAGTGCTGGGTGATGGGTTTGCATCCCTGCACTTGGCTTTTAGGTGTGTGCTTGAGACCAATTGAGTCCTTATGCCAGCAGCTAACATTTTATCCGCCAAGCCATCTTCACGGCCCATTATGGGGCTCATATTTTCTCTCAGGACTTTTGCTTTAGGTTTCAGATAAATTTTAAAACTTTGCTTTCTGTTTTGGAAATAGGTTTTAAAATTTGAGCTCTTCTCTTAACACCATTACTCAGTATTTGATTTTTAGTAAAGAAAGATCAAAGTATCTCGGTAGTGTTGGTAAATGCACTATGCTAAAGTTGAAGAAGTAAACTATTTTAAAATGTGATTTACTTAAAGCCTAATTCTGTTGCCTTCAAAATAAACTTTCCAAAATGAATTTAATAAAATCATTGGGTAATGTTTACATGTGAACAAATTCTAATAGTTCCATCTTCGGATCTAAGCATCTCAAGAAAAGACGGTAAATAAGAATGTTTAGCTTCTGACGTGACCTAGGTGCTCATCAGCTGTGGAGTCAGTGTGTCATCCTGAGAATACTGAGGAAAACAGTTCAATAGGAGGGACTGTCTAGCTGGCTCTTCTTGGAGGTTCCGGCCAGTGGCAAGCTCCATTGTTCCTAGGACTTTGGTGAGGCAGAACCTCAGGGTACTAGGAGCATGAGCAGTGGAAGCTGCTTGCCTCCTAATGACGGGAAAGCAGAAGACATAGAGGGAGGGGCCAGGGTCCCAGTAAGGCCATGCCACCTATGACCTACTTCCTCTAGTTGTATTCTTCCTCCTGAAGTTCCAACATCTCCCCATAGAGCCACCAGCTGAAGACAACCTTCAACAGACAAGCCTCTGAAGAATGTTCCAGATCCAAAGCTTCACACCCTAAACATCCAAGGTGGAAACTTCAACTTGATGAGTCTTCTTCTTCTTCTTCTTCTTCTTCTTCTTCTTCTTCTTCTTCTTCTTCTTCTTCTTCTTCTTCTTCTTCTTCTTCTTCTCCTTCTTCTTCTTCTTCCTCTTCCTCCTCCTCTTCCTCTCCCTCCTCCTCCTCTTCCTCCTCCTCCTCCTTTTGCTCCCCCTCCTCCTCCTTTCTTGGGTCTTTTAGTCTATTTTCTGCTGTTCTAAACATAATAGATAAGCCCAAGTAATTAGGTAAAAGGGGACCAATTTATGTATTGTTTATTTATTTTACAGCTCTTGGGGGAGGCTGGGATTATCAGTTGTGAGCCTCTGTGAGGACTGTTCTGCTGCACACCTCCCTAGTGGAGAGCAAAGAGAGTAAGTGGGGGACAAATGGACATTATTAACATGCCTTCTCTAACAATAATGAACCTACTCCTGCAGTGATGATGGTAATCCCTTGGCCTGCCAGGCCCAATGACAAGCCTATAATTCCAGCTATTTGGGAGGTTAGGGAGGAGGGTAAAACTTTAGGTCTGCCTGAGTTACAGTGAGTCCAAGTTCACCATATCTCAAAACAAAAAGATTTAAGGCTAACTGCACAATAGACAAGGAATCGTATAATGGCTCAAGCCCCAGCATCAAAAAGCAAAGCCTCAGGATGGCTGTTGAGGGGAGGTGCTCTTTCCCATATATATGTATCTGCAAATGAAACGGTGTTCAGGTTTCTTGGGATTATGTCAAGAGTATGGAAACCATCTTGAGATGACAGGTAAGGATTTATATAAGATTATAGCAAATCTTATTAAAGTTTCAAAAGCCTAAGGAAGGCTTTAAAGGTATCTATCTATCTATCTATCTATCTATCTATCTATCTATCTATCTATCTATCTATCTATCTACCTGAGAATTGAATTCCCATCTGGGATGAGAAAGTTCTTTCAAGTTGGGGTTGAAGCACAATTCTGTTTTAAAGTTAGCTACACTTCTAAATGGTGAATATGATTAAGTCTATTATTCTTTCTGAGAGATATGCCTAGGTCTGGTCCTGCATACTTCTTTTTTATGGTAGAAGAGAAAGATCTAAAATATGATTCTTTTTAATTTTTTTATACATACCCAATCAAAGTTCCCACTCCTTCCCCTCCTTCCATTTCCTCCACTTACCTCCTCCCCACCCCCATCCACTCCTCAGAGAGGGTAAGGCAGATTGCTTTGGGGAAGGTCCAAGGCTCTCCCTACTATATCTAGTCTGATCAAGGTATCATCCAAAGAGAACAGGTTCCCAAAAAGCCAGTACAAGCAGTAGGGATAAATCCTGGTGCCAATGCCAGTGGCCCCACAGTCTGCCCCAGCCATACAACTGTCACCCACATTCAGAGGGAGTAGTTTGGTCCTATGCTTGTTCCTTCCCAGTCTGGCTGGAGTTTGTGAGCTCCCATTAGCTCAGGTAGACTGTTTCAGTGGGTGTCCCCATCATGGTCTTGACCTCTTTGTTCATATTCTCACTCCTCCCACTCTTTCAACTGGACTTTGGCAGCTCAGTCCAGTGCTCTGCTGTCTCTGTCTCTGTTCCCATCAGTTGCAGGATGAAGCTTCTATGGTGATATTTAAGATATCCATCAGTCTGACTACAGGACAAGGGCAGTTCGGGCACCCTCTCCTCTATTGCTTAGGGTCTTAACTGGGGTCATCCTTGTGGATTCCTGGGAATTTCTCTAGAGCCAGGTTTCTTGCTAACCCCATAATAGCTCCCTCAATCAAGATAACTCTTTCTTTGCTCTTGTCTCTGTCCTTCCTCCTCCTCGACTCTCCCATTCCCTCAAGTTCTCCTTGCCCTTCCTCTTCTCCCCTCCTCTTCCCCTTCTACCCTCCCTTTTCCCCCACCCCTATTTTCCCAATTTTGCCAGGTGATCTTGTTGACAAAGAAGGTAAAATTATACAATGGAAAAAGAAAGCATCTTCAACAAATGGTGCAGGCATAATTGGATATCAACATGTAGAAGAATGCAAATAGATCCATATCTATCCCCATGCACAAAACTCAAGTCCAAATGGATTAAAGACCTCAATATAAATCTGACCACACTAAACCTGATAGAAGAGAAAGTGGGAAGTAACCTTCAATGAGACCACTTCCTAAATATAACCCCAGTAACACAGACACTGAGAACAACAATAAATAATTAGGACCTCCTGAAACTGAGAAGCTTCTGTAAAGCAAAGGACACAGTCATTGAGACAAAAAGGCAGCCTACTGAATAGGAAAAGATATTCACCAACCCCACATCAGACAGAGAACTGATCTCCAAAATATATAAAGAACTCAAGAAATTAGACATCAAAATTCCAAATAACCCAATTTAAAAATGGGGTACAAAATTCTGTTGAGAATTTTCAACAGAAGAATATCAAATGGCCGAAAGACACTTAAGGAAATGTTCAACATCCTTAGCTATCAGGAAAATGCAAATCAAAACAACTCTGAGATACCATCTTATACCTGTCAAAATGGCTAAGATCAAAATCACCAGTGATAGCTTATGCTGGAGAGAATGTGGAGTAAGGAGAATCCATTGGTGGTGGGAATGCAAACTTGTACAACCATTTTGGAAATCAGTATGGTGGTTTTTCAGAAAACTGGAAATCAACCTACCTCAGGATCCAACAATACCACTCTTGGGCATACACCCAAAGGATGCTCAATCATACTATAAGGATATTTGCTCAACTGTGTTCATAGTAGCATTATTCATAATAGCAAGAACCTGGAAACAACTTAGATGCCCCTCAACTGAAGAATGGATAAAGAAAGTGTGGCACATCTACACATTAGAGTACTACTCAGCGGTAAAAAACAATGACATCTTGATATTTGCATGCAAATGGATGGAACTAGAAAACACCATCCTGAATGAGGTAACTCAGACCCAAAACAGATAAATATGATATGTACTCACTCATAAGTAGATACTAGCTATAAACAAAGGATCTTGAGCCTAGAGTTCATGATTCTAGAGAAGCTAAGTAACAAGGTGAACCCTAAGAAAAACATATAGATCTACCTGAAAGTCTAAAATATAATTCTATCAGTATTAGTAGGAAGAATAAACAGTATATTTTAAATATATAAACTATGATAGTAAAAATTAATACTATGTATTTTTAAGAAATGACAGATGTTCTTATTTTGATTTATTTTGTATTTATTTATTCATTATTTGTGGGTATGTGCATGTATTTGAGACAAGAGGACAACTTTTGAAAATTTGTTTTCTCTTTCCACCTTGTGGGTCTTGGTGACTAAATTCAAGTTGTCAGTTTGGTGACACCGACTCACTGAACCACCTTGGTAGATTCTCCCCACTTTTTAATTTCAAAAGATTTATTTCTGTGTGTGTGGTGTGTTTGTGAGAGAGAGAGAGAGGAAAGAAGGGAGAGAGAGAAGGAGAGGGAGAGAGAGAGAGAGACTATGTCCATGTGCCTGTCTGTGTATGTGCTATGTGTAAGCAAGCATCTATGGAGACCAAAAGAGGTAATGTATGTATCACCTGTGATTAGTACCTAGACAGTGTGGATACATTATAAATGTGATTGGTATCCAGATAGTATGAATACATTATAAATACAATTGGTACCCAGACAGTATGGATACATTATAAATGTGATTGGTGTCCAGATAGTATGAATACATTATAAATAAGATTGGTACCCAGGCATTATGGATACATTATAAATGTGATTGGTGTCCAGACAGTGAGGATACATTACAAATACAATTGGTACCAGACTGTATGGATACATTATAGATGTGTTTGGTGTTCAGACAGTGAGGATACATTATAAATATGATTGGTGCCCAGAAAGTGTGGATACATTGTAAATGTGATTGGAACCCAGATAGTGGGGTTACATTAGAAATACAATTGGTACCAGACAATATGGATACATTATAAATGTGGTTGGTGCCCAAACAGTGTGGATACATTATAAATATGATTGGTGCCCAGACAGTGAAGATACATTTTAAATATGATTGGTACCCAGACAGTGAGGCTACATTATAAATATGATTGGTACCCAGACAGTGTAGATACAATGTAAGTATGATTGGTACCCAGACAGTGTGGAACCTTAGGGGTGGTAAGGACCTCTCCAGGAGCAACTGAAGTTTCTCTTTTTTGCTGAGTTCCATCTTCTTTGTTTCCCAGATGCTTCAGTATCATTAAGATGCTTCAGTATCGCTAACCCTCATTGTTTGCTTATTCATTTGTAGCTCTCTTGATTCTTGACTAAAAACCTTTAAAAATAGCATTGGGTTTCAGATATACACTACAACCTGTCCATCATGTAACGTATGGGGAGATCCAGGTGTCTCATTAGTGAACAGGTGATGAGTCTGCCATCTCAAGTAGGCTTGTTGGGATGATTAAATTTAATGAAACAATTTGTGTAAAGGGCTTAGTGTCCTGCCCAGAGCATAGCAAGAGCCTAATAAATTAGAGTCTTTTATTGCTGCAGTGACCATTAGCTTTGTCACTGTAGTTAATGCATGTAGGAAGGTTAATATATGTGTTCATGCATTATGTCAAATAGTAAATAATAGTGAATAAAAGTCACACTATACTATGCCACTTGGAAAGAGCTTTATTGCAGTATCTTGGAAATGCCCCCCACTGACACTCATCTTATAAGTGAGACATATCCCATGGCAAATTGAGGTACATGTTTATTTCTGTTCAATTGTTACAGGTGCCATCTAAGTATATAATAAAATCCTGTATTATTGCAAGTAAAAAACAAGCTTAAGTGTAGAATATTAATTTACATTTCAAACTCTCCCCTTTAGTTAATTTTTAAATAATTCTTATAGCATTACAAGTAGTACTACTATATAATCAATTTGTATATAGCCTTTAAAGCCCTTTGTACATCTGGAACAAAATTATATTTAGTTTTAGGAGCTCATCTAACTGGATAAGGAGGTTACAAGAGGCTATGGGTTTTTTCCAAGTTTTAAAATGTAGTAGTCAAGTATGGATAGCTGTTTTGCACAGAAAGAAACATATCCACATATATAGACAGCTCCAGCTTGTACTAATTGAAGAGTAGTTTGACTTAGCTGTGACATCTATGTCCACTGAAAAATGCTGAGGCCAGCCATGGCTGAAAGCCTGTAATCTCCATGTTTAAGAGTTGGAGGAACATGGATCTTAATACATTAAGGGCCATCTTAGGTGTGGTGGTTTGAAAGAAAATGCCCCCCAAAGGGAGTAGCACTATTAAAATGTGTGGCTTTGTTAAAATCGGTTTGTTGGAGGAAGTGTGTCACTATGGGGTGGGATTTGAGGTCTCCTATGCTCAAGCTATGTTCTGAGTGACTCAGTTCACTTCCTGTCACCTGTGGATCAAGATGTAGAACTCTCAGCTCCTTTTCCAGCACCACATCTGCCTACATGCTGCCATGTCCTGCCATGATGATAATGGGCTAAACCTCTGAAACTGTAAGCCACCACAATTAAATATCTTCCTTTATAAGAGTTGCTTGGTCATGGTGTCTCTTCACAACAATAGACACCCTACTAAGACACTAGGCTATTCAGTGAGACTGTCTCAAACCAACCAAACAAAATAGGCAAAGCACTTTGAAGGTGCTTAATATTTTAAAAAGGCTTTAAAAAATTAGATTAAAATGACTCATGTTTTGCAAACCTAAAAGTTGACCTTCCTATGTAAAGGAATATGCTACAATATAGCTGTGCTGAAACTGTACATGCTATTTTGGTTGCTATTATATATAATATTAGCAAAGTAAAACCACATAACAGCATACTTTTTTAAAATATTTGAAATAATGGCATCATTTTCATATTTCCATAACCTATCAAACCTATCTATAAAGTACATTTTAAAATCAGTTACCAGACTCAAACTTTATTGTGCTTGACTCTTTTGTTGAATTAGGATAAGTGTGAGTAGAATTATCAGGTGAAAAAACAATTTAACTACCAATACAGCGCTTTCTGTGTACTACCATATTTTCCAAGTGTTGGCATGTTTTACTGTTGTAACAGTAGTGAAATAGCATATGTGTGGATGGCAGAGGACAACTTTGTGGATTTGATTCTCTTTTCTCACATTTCCAAGCTCAGGCTTGTGTGGTTAATGCTTTTTACCCAGTGAGCCATCTCAGGCCCTGGGTATAGTGATATTTTATTTATGTTTTAATAAATAAAGCTTGCCTGAAAATTAGAGGGCAAAACTAAGCCTCTGCCCCTCCCCCCCCCCCGATTAAAGGTGTCTGCCAGGCAGTGGTGGCACACAACTTTACTCCCAGGATTTCGGAGACAGAGGACGATGGGTCTTTGTGAGTTAAAAGGCCACCCTGGGCTACACAAAACTCAATGCAGAAACAGATCCAGGTGGTGGTGGATCTCGGTACTAGGAATCCACACACCTTTAATCCTAGCACTAGAGGGGAATATAAGATGGGAGGAGACAGAAGCTGGGGGCTCAATCTGCAGTCACCCAGCCTTGGTAGAGGGAAGGCTTCTCTAGTAGCTTGGCTGTTTTGCTGTTCTGATCTTCAGCTTGAACCCCAATATCTCTGGGCTTTTGGTATTCATGCTACGCCTGGGTGTTACTTATTAGTTATTTTCCTGCCATTTAAGGGGTATGGTTATGGCAGGGAAGTGTGGCCATCTGGAGTGTTGTGCTTTAGGAGTTAGCTGAGATTTGTACAGAACCTTCTAACTTCTTGGCACTAATAGGTTTGGGGTTGAAGTATGGCAATGCAGAGGGTGACAAAATGGCTGCAGTTTGCCATCTTTGCTTACACCCAGAAAGACTCCCTTCCATAGATCGCTCTGCTCCATCACCAGGGAGAACTGTTAACTTTTCATTAGACTCTGGTCCTAGCCTTTCATAGCTACTCTTGTCTGTAGCACCCTAAGGCAGCTGGGGACATCTTGGACTGAGGTCTCAGAGCTCTCGGCCACAGTTTGATTTTTCAGCATAAACGCGAAAGTAATTTTTCAAATGACAGTGGGGCATTTGTAGATCTGTAGAGCCAGAGACTGGAGCCTGTGTAGGCACATGAGACTCTAGATCACCCTCAGGTGTTGGCAAGTGTGCTCCCTTCTTACCCCTTCCAGTGTGCTGTGGTGAAGAAAGTAGTTGTATCTTTCTTAGGAAGCATGGTCAGAATGGTTCACACATGATAGAACATGCGCCGGCACGGATGGGGACACGCGCGTGCATGCGTGCGTGTGCGCGCACACACACACACACACACACACACACACACACACACCTTTCCCTAAGGAGTTTTATGCAATTGCTGTAGGATGCCATTGGGTTCATATTTCAATGAAGAAATAATCGGAATTCTTTCCAGTTCTTGAGTTTCCGCACTGAACCCAGACCCCTTAAGATGACGTTCTCTAAAGTACAGGTTAAAATTCCACTTTCCCTCCCTTTGGATCCCTTCCCATACAAACTTTTCCAAATTTACACTGACGAAATGAACTTGGTAAAGTTGACTCTTTTTTAAATTTGCAAAATAATCCCGTTCTTATTTTCTCTGGCCCGGTTGTTTGAGCCCTGGTTCAGCTGCCATCTGACAGCGATTTTGGATCGAGAGAGGAGTATGTAGAGGTGGGCAGGAGGAGGCTTAGCTCATTAAAGGTGCACCTGGTAAGCCTGCCATACCTTCAAGGAGGTAGACTTCACACACACTCAGCTGGGTTCCAAGGAGGGAAGCCGTGTGCACGGATCAAGGGGAGGAGCTGGTGTCCAGAGCTGGAGCTGGCGTGACTGAAGGCTTTCACTTTCTAGTCTGCGGCTCAGTTTTCCTGTAAAGACTTGGCTCTCTCCTGCCCTGAGGGTGGGAGTCACTGGGCATGGGGTAAAGCGTGAACCTTTGTTCTCAAGTGGATTTGAAAACTGACCAGAGGGCAGTAGAATTGTGATAAGACTATGGAGTCGTGTACATGTGTCTGAGTCCTGGCTCTGGCTACCATGGCTCTTTGCCTCTCTGCACCTCACTGTCCTTTTCTGTCATGAGAAATGTGTTTATCCCAACGATTGCCCTTGAGAACTGATATACTGTGTAAAGTAGCACGTAGCAATCCATCTATCAGTAGAAGATGACAGTCATCCAAACTTTAATGAATGCTTATGGGATTTGATAGTAAAGTGAGTGGCTTACTAATGGAAAGTCATGTGTGAAGATGCTTTTTGGCCCTGGGGTTTTTCTTTAGGTCTCTCAAATCAGACTTTATAGAAGATATGCATTCCTCAAGGTAGCCTGAGTGTAAATGGATGTATTAAAATGTTGTTTAGTTTGAGTTTGGATCATTTAACAGCTTCCTACGCATCCGTTTTTTAGGACTGGCAAGTTACTTGTGCCGTATCTCCTTGGCTGGGCTCAGACTTCCTGACACCTGTGTGGTGACTTGTGCGTGTGACATCCCACACATCGCTTTATCCCAGCCCCAACTCCAATAGGCTCCCTGGGAACCCACAGACCACTTCTTCATCCAGCAGGCAGGCTAACTGAGCATCTTCCCCTTCCCCTCCATCCCTCCAGTCTCCCATTCTCATCCCCAGCTCTGTAGCTCTGAGGGACTGTCTACTGTGGCCTCTCCTCACACTCTGACTCCGTTTCCAGAGAACTAGCCAGATGCCAGCGGAACACCCTGCTTCATCCCCCATGTGGATCCCTTCAGCCCCTTCTTCCTGGCCCGTCACCATTCCGAAGAGTCACTCCCCAATACCTAGAAACACATATTTTCCCCGGAACCCCCAGTGGCCACACCTATCAGGTGACTCCAGAAGAATTTCCAAGCAGGCATCACAGCCGCCACACCCTCCTAAGAAGTAGGGAAGGCAACAGAAACCAAGGGATAAAACATCCACCTAACAAATACAAGACCAGATATCAGCACCTAGAATTAACAATCTCCCCAAACCCAAATGCCTAGATGCCAGTGTAAAAACACAGTACCAGCCGGGACAATGTGTCTCCACTAGACCCCTCAACCCTACCATGGCAGACCATGAGTAAGGCAATGTAGCTGAAGCACAAGAAAAAGACCTTAGAGTAGACTTTATGACTATGATAGAGATCCTGAAAAAGGAAATGAATACATCCCTTTAAGAAAGCTATAAAAACACAAAGAAACCATGGGGTAAAATGAATAAAACAGTTCAAGACCTGAACTTGGAAATAAAATCAATAAAGAAAACCCAATCTGGAAATGAGATATTTAGGAACTCTAACAGGAACCTCAGAGGCTAGGATCACTAACAGAATACATGCGATGGAACCCATATCCAGTACTGCTTAGGTGACCAAGAGCCTGATGCTAGATAGCCCAGGAACCCATGATGAAATCCAACATTACTGTTCTAAAACAAAATGGAGCAAAAACATGTCTCCTAACAACATTCTGCTGTACTCGTAGATCGTGCCTCACTCAGCTTTTATCAGAGAAACTTCCTGCTTCAGCAGAAGGGAGCAAACACAGAGACCCGCGTCCAGACTTACACAGAGAGTGTGACCTTGGAACACTCAGCCTTAACTGGGACGGGTCCACCAGATCCCTCCCCTCAGGGCTCAGGGAACCCAAGGAAGAGGAGGCAGAGGAGCCAGAGGGGCCAGAGGGAATGAAGGGCTCCAAGAAATCAAGGTCCTAAGTCAACCATGCTCTAAACCATATGAACTTACAGACTGGGGCAAGCCCAGGCCCTCGGCACTTACATTATGTCTTTTGGTTTTTATGGGATTCCTGAGTGTGCAAAGAAATGGGTCCCTGATTCTTATGCCTTCTCTTGGGCATTTTTCTGTCCTTTCTGTTTGTTTTATGCAATTCTAATGGGTTAATTTGTGTTTTCTCTTATTGTATTTTATTATTAGTCTGTTTTCTTTTTTTTCCAAGAAGTCTGTTTTCTTATGAGAGACAGAAGTGGAGTGGATCTGGATGGGGGAGGGGACCTGGGAGGAGTAGAAGAAGGAGAAACCATAATCAAGACATATTATGTGAGAAAAAAAATCAATTTTCAATAAAGGGAGGAATTATAAAAACAATGTAGGTATAGAGGTGAATTGAGAAGAAGGCGTATGTGATTCCTACTACCTGGGCTGTGCCTGGGAGCACAGCTGGTGTAAGGAATAAATACATATCGGGACCGCAACAGAGAGAAGACCGCTCGGTACGCTCAGTGCAAGTAGGTCGCTGTCTTATCCCCCCTTAAGGTAATATACTGGAGAGGTAACGGCCATGATGCGAATGACTCCTAATTTCTACGGCAACTTTCTACCTCATCAAAGGAAACACATCCAGCAGCGTTACCCTCCCTCCCACACTTGTGATGGGCGTTTTATAATGGATGGGAGCTCAACAGTACAAACCCTGCAGATTTCAGGGGCGCATTCCAAACTAGAAGGAAGAATTAATGAGGAACCGTGATTTAAAAAACCAAACTTCTTGGCACGAAACAAAGTGACACAGAGCTGCTGCTGTTTCCCCCACATCTCTGGCTGGTGTTCTGCTGGCGTTGTTAGCATGTGTTCTGTGGCCATCGGGAGCCGAAGCTCTACACAGGAGACCTATACCCAAGAGTTAGTAATGTCCACCTTTCTATTTCCACTTCCAGGGTCTTTCCCTGAACATGCCATGGAGTAGCTTTTGCCTTTTGACAACTTGTTTCTTGTCTCTGGCTTGGGTTTTCTTTAAATCTGCGAGCTGAGAGTGTAGGTTGAAATTGCGTTCGAGACCTCTTCTTGTTGATTTCAGTGAATGAGTAATATGTCTCATTTGAGTCAAAACATCCCACCAGATCTCTTGTTGCATTTGTTACAGCCATTTGCCTTTGAGGCTTTTGTATATTCAGGCACTAGGATGTAAAGAACCTCTAAAGTCACCACTGTCTTCCAGAGCAATCTTTAAAAATTCCAAAGTGTAATGTGTAGGGGTAGAATGGAGTCTAAGTTACAGTAGGGAATAGGGAACCTCCATACATTCTTCTGAAAGCTGTGTTTCCTTGTCTCTTATTTATCTTTATTATCTTCTAGTACATAAATGAACAGGTTCCATAATTGCATTCTTGTGCAAACGAATCTCTTGTTCTTATTTACTCCCACTGCTCTGCCCACCCCTCCTTCCCCTCTTTATCCCCTTTAAATACCTATTTCCTTTTCTCTCTCATAGTAGGCAGAATGAAGCATGGCTCGTGATGTATTTTGTCTTCAGTTTTAGCCTACTTTGTTAGTGCCCCTTGGGCTGTCTCCTGTAGTATAGTGCTGATTTCTCTTTTTAGTAAGTCATTATGAAGACCTTTGGGGATGATTGCCAAGATGCTTAATAAAAACTTGACAGCTAAAGGGACTCTTGATTGGATCTATGAATATGCCTCTGGGGACCTAGCGGTCACGCTCTCGGTGGCTTACTCCAGCGGGCTAGAAACGTGCTTTTACACAGACCCTTCTCCACAAATCCTACAGCAGCTGTGTCTGTCAGTAAGAGCTACAAAGGGCCTGGAGGAAGTTTTTGAGGAGGATTATACTTGTGGTCACATGATTACAGGTATTTATCAAAATTCATAAAACTGGACGCTCCAGGGAGTCAGTTCTCCAGGAAGTAAATGATAATGCTTCTAAAAATAGAAATACTTGTTACACCGTAGTTTGCCTCTTAAGCATCTGTGAGAGGTCCACATGGCAAAAGCTCGGTTGTCCTTAGTGTGCTGCTGTTGGAAGGGCTGGAAACTGAGGACAGAGAGCCTACAGGGACATCTTTCAGTTGTTAAGGATCAGTGGAACCCCAGTCCCTTCCTCTCTCTTTGAGGTCCTTACTACCAGGTGAATTCACCATGATTTTCTGCTTCAACACAGGTGCAGGCTCAGCAGGTCCACGTGATTATAGGCTGGGACCTCCAAAACTCCCAGTCAAATGAACTTTTCCTCTTATTTTTTTCAGTTACTTGTATGTGCTGTGTCTGAGTGTGGGTTTGTGCACATTAGTGCAGTGCCCACAGGGGCCAGAAGAAGCCACTGAGTCCCCTGTGCCTGAATTCACTAGTAGTTGTTAGGAGCCCATGTGGGTGCTAGGGACCAAACACATGTCCTCTGCAAGAGTATTATTCTATGTCGACCATGACAGTTAAAAATTTTAAAAGGACCCATTAGGGGAACGTTATGGCACAGGCCTTTAATTCCAGCACTTGGGAAGCAGAGGCAGACAGATCTCTCTGTGAGTTTGAGGCCAGCCTGGTCTACAGAGCAAGTTTCGGGTTAGTCGGGGCCACACATTGAGGCAGGATCCTGCCTCAAAAGCAAAACGGAAGAACAAAATCCTCAAACAAACACCAAACAAAAAGATAATATTATTAGAGCATACAGATTCTCAGAGGTAGCCATTTCTTGTATTAAAAAATTGAAGTAAATAAGAAGTGATGTAAAGAAAAAACATGTAATTTGATACAGTATCTGGGTGTACTGGCTAGTTTTGTGTCAGTTTGGCACAAGTTGTAGTCATCTGAGAGGAGGGCATCTCCACTGAGAAAATGAGACTGCACGTATGCTTGTAGGCATTTCCTTGATTAGCGATCCATGTGGAAGAGCCCAGTTCATTGTGGGAGGGGCCACCCCATGGCTGGTGGTCCTGGGCTCTGTAAGAAAGCAGGCCGAGCAAGCCACTAGGAGAAAACCAGTAAGCAGCACCCCTCCATAGCCTCTGTATCAGCTCCTGCCTCCAGGTTCCTGCCCCATGTGACCTCCGGTCTTGACTTCCTTCAATGACTACTATGATGTGGAATAAGCCAAATTAGCCCTTTCTCCCCCAATTTGCTTTTTGGTTTTGGTGTTTCATCACAGCAATGGTAATCCTTAGACACTGGTTTAGAAAAAATTACTGGTTTGGGGCTGGGGTGATTCTCAGTCTGTGGTAGAGAGCTCACCTGTTATGTGTGAGGTTGTATTTTGATCCACACACAGTCTACCTATTCATATATGTTTATAAAGTCTTTCAACATTTGGGGTAAAAGAGGGAAGGAAAGCTAAGTGTTAAACCAATCTTCTTTCTTGAGGAGATACAAGGTTAATATTTTTGAATTGATTTTTTTGTCTTTATATGTAGCTATTTTTACAATCCCCATCTTAAAAACATACACATTATACAAGCATATCTATGTATCTAATTCTTCTGTACATTTATTTTTATTTATTTTATTTATAATTTTTTCATTTTACATACCAAACCCAGTTCTTCCTCCCTCCACTTCTCTCACTCCCCATCCACTCCTCAGAGGGGGCAGAACCTCCCTTAGGGAGTCGATGAACTGGCATACCAAGTTGAGGTAGGACCAAGCCCCTTCCCCCTGTATCAAGGCTGAGCAAGGTATCCCACCATAGGGAATGAGCTCCAACAAGCCAGTTCATGCACTGAGGATAAGTCCTGGTCCCATTACCTGCCCTCCTCCCGACACACACAGATCAAGCCACATAACTCACCCACATTCAGAGGGTCTAGTCTAGTCCTGTACAGGTGCCCCAGAGTCCGTGAACTCCCGCTAGCTCAGGTCAGCTGTCTCTGTGGTTTTCCCCATCATGATCTTGACCCCCTTACTCATATGATCCTCCCTCTCTCTCTACAGCTGAACTCCAGGAGCCCAGTTCAGTGCTTGGCTGTGGATCACTGCATCTGTTTCCATCAGTTAGTGGATGTAGGTCCTATGATAACCATTAGGGTATAATCTGATTATAGGGAAAGGCCAGTTCAGGCCCCTTCTCCACTATTGCTAGGAGTCTTACTTGGGGTCATCCTTGTGGATTCCTGGGAATTTCCCTAGCACCAGGTTTCTCCTTAGCCCCATAATGGCTCCTTCTATCAAGAGGCCTCTTTCATTGTTCTCCTTCTCTGTCCCTCCTCCAACTTGGCCATTTGGATCCCTCATGTTCCCATCCCTCCCTCCCTTCTACCCTTCCCCATGTTTACCCCAGGGATCTTAACTATTTACCCTTCCTGGGGCCCTCCATGTTTATCCCTCTTAGGGTCTCCTTTTTTACCTGGCTTCTCTAGGGTTGTGGATTGTAGCCTGGTCATCCTTTGCTTCATGTCTGCTGTCTGCTTATGAGTGAGTACATAAGTGTTTGTCTTTGTAGGTCTGGGTTACCTCACTCTGGATGGTTTTTTTCTAGTGCCATCCTTTTGCATTCAAATTTCAAGGTGCCATTGGTTTTTGCTGCCGAGTAATATTCCATTGTATAAATGTACCACATTTTCTCTATCCATTCTTCGATTGAGGGGCATCTAGGTTGTATTCAGGTTCTGGTTATTACAAATAATGCTGCTGGGAACATAGTTGAGTAAATGTCTTTGTGATATGATTGATTACCCTTTGGGTATATGCCCAAGAGTAGTATTGCTGGGTCTTAAGGTAGGTTGAGTCCCAATTTTCTGAGAAACCGCCATACTGATTTCCAGAGTGGCTATGCAAGTTTGCACTCCCACCAGCAATGGAGGAGTGTTCCCCTTACTCCACATCCTCTCCAGCATTTCAAGGAAGACAAATGATTATTGTGATCATTAAACCCTGGTGAGTTTCCACACACACACCCTGCACTGAGAATTGCCATTCCAAGGGCTCCCAAGACATACATGTTTCAGACATGCATTAAATTCTCCTCTCCCTTAGCAACAGACTCTCATTCTTTCCCACCTTTTGGAGTCAGATGGAGTCACTCACAGCATTGAACATAGCTGGCTCATCTGAAGTAGCAGTGGTGGCGTCCCTTGCCTCACAATACTGGGAATGCAGCCATAATGTCTGCAGCCTTCACCACCTCCTCAGTAGCACTGAGACATTTCTGCGGTCATTAAGAATAGGTTGGTGGTTTCCTTGAAATGGTGCTGTGATTAGGCCTTGATTTATCTTGCCCAGTAAACATAGAATTTGACCTCTTCTGAACATCTCACTTTTCCAGCAATGCATGCTCCTCACAGACACCTCACTGACTGCTTCCTGTGCTCCTCACAGACACCTCACTGACTGCTTCCTGTGCCCTCACAGACACCTCACTGACTGCTTCCTGTGCCCTCACAGACACCTCACTGACTGCTTCCTGTGCCCTCACAGACACCTCACTGACTGCTTCCTGTGCCCTCACAGACACCTCACTGACTGCTTCCTGTGCTCCTCACAGACACCTCACTGACTGCTTCCTGTGCCCTCACAGACACCTCACTGACTGCTTCCTGTGCCCTCACAGACACCTCACTGACTGCTTCCTGTGCCCTCACAGACACCTCACTAAATACTTCCTGTTGTACCCTCACTAAGTGCTTCCCAGATCCCTCATAGACATCTCGTGCATCTGCGAAGCCCACTTTCTACCCACACTTAACCGATAAGACATGAGCAGGCTAGGATAGATCAGGTAGTGGGCCATGGTGCAGGGTCACACGAAGAGCCTGCGTGAAGCCTGTTGGTTTCGGATTGTACCATTGCATTGCGCTGCCTCTTCTTCCCATCCAAAGCCTTTGTTGCTGAATTCAGCATGGACCCCTAGCCATCACCATTTTATCTATTCTTCAACATTACATTCCGCTATTCCACATTTTTCATTGCACATGGTTTAAGTTAACTTGTTGACCATGCAATTTCATTATTAAAATACAGTTTGCAGCCGTCTTATGGCAGAAGCATCCGAGTGTGCTCAGTCGTCCTCAGCGTACGACAGAGGATTGGTTAGACGCTCCTAAGGTTGCGAAAATCTGCGGATGTTCAGTTCCTTACATACAGTGACAAGACTTGGACTTTTCTTATCTTCCTAAGTACCTTAGACTGCTTCATTTGCCATTCCCAATGCAATGTGTATGCTGTGTAGCTACACCATTTTGTTTAGGGAATAATACTCAGTATAGACACCATTTCCCTCCAATTATTTTTGTGCTTGACGAACTCCATGGATGGGGAACACACAAATACTGAAGTCTGTTGAATATTTGCGTGGGAAGGAGGAGGGCGAGTCTGATCTGAGTCCCCCTGACTGAGACCCCTCCCACTATGTACCCCTGTGAGTTCCTGTAGATGTCAGACAATTCCTCTAGGCTCTTGTCTGCCTAATTAATTATTTATATACATAAACATATATAATATATGGAAATATAATTAATTATTAAGTATATTATAATTAATTAGATATATTTTCTATTATATATATCTAACTTATGCATCTAGCAGCTCCTGGAAAATGCACACTTGTCTCTAGGTCACTTGTAAATTTGAAGTGAGCACAGGGATTGTTTAAATAGTAAAATAATTCTAAGCATTATTATATGACAGATGTAATCATCAAATTTTGAAATGCCCAAAGAAGCTGGAGTGGGGAGGGGAGACTTGTAGCTTCAGTGCATTGGGGGAGTCAAGACTGGGTTTCATCTGTAGCATAGCAACTAAGTATTCTCAGGATATTGATTTTGTCAGAAGTCGTTGGTAAGTTCTCCTTTGACTGTGCTAGCTGACCCTGGTACCCTCCCTTTCTCACAGATAGCTGCTTCCTCTTCGTCTACCACAACATGCTCTACTAAGAAGTATTGTCAGTTGTTTCCCCCGGATTGGTTTTCTTTCTTGAACAGAGTATAAACTTCTCGAGGTACAAAAGAGGTAAACGGATGCCATTAAACACATCTCTGCCTCATGAATCTAAGCGAAGCAGAGCATGGCCACTCTAGAAAGCATGGTTGTGCATTCTTCCGTGCCCGCAGAGTGTGTGTTCCAGGGGAATGTCTGATCTCCTCAATGGATCTCCAGACTCATGTACAAACCATTTATACCATGCTGTGCCCGAGGGTGAGTGAGGACCTGGGTATATGTGAATTTGGAATCTAGTCCTTGCTGTGCGATGCAGCTCCCTGGCATTTACCACTTGATAGCTGAGTGCACGTAACTGCTGGACGGCGGGGCAGTGGAGCACGTGACTGCTGGACTGCGGGGCAGTGGAGCACGTGGAGGTGTATCTTGGACAGATTCGCCTTGAGAATTAAGGTGACTGATTCTCATCTGGCTTGAGGAGGAGCTGTTCCTGGGAGGCATGGTGAGCCCATGAGCATACTTGCCAGGGTTACAGTAAGCCCATGTTTATTAAAAATATTGAGTACTAGATAAAACTATATAAGTGAATGAAACTATAATCTTTCTATATGAGAATATTTGAGACAAAGATTTCAAAGGATTTCAAGAAAAAATGAAGGCAAGGATGATTTAAACCTTTCTACTATATAAACAAAACCCTGGGCTATCATAACCATATATGACAGCTTCCTGTCTACATTTCTAATTTTAACCAGAAGAAATCACTCAGGGAATCAGTCTAGTTAATAGTTTCTAAAACTGACTGATGAGAAAGTGTTCTCCTGCATTTCCCTATCCTGTTCAGTCTTTACTCATCACACAGTAGGGGCACAGTGGAGCAAAATGACCCAATTCTTTGAAGACCTATTTCTTAAATAAAACTGAAATATTCCAACTTCATATTTATGTGATTTACGTCTTTTTGAAGAACATTGAGTGAATGGAGGGGTTTGTTTTTGTTTTGTTGGATGGTTTTGGTAAATTTAATCCATGCTAAATACACTTGGAGAATTTATTATTTTAAAAGGTTTTGTATAACAAAAAATTGAACATATTATGCACTCATAAACTTAGTTGTTTTTCTTGTTCGTTTTATTGACACAGGATCCTGTAATTAATTTTTTAAGATGATTTTTTCTCATTTTACATACCTATCCCAGTCCTACTCCCTTTCCTTCTCCTGCTCCTCCCACCTTTCCCCCCCAACTCCACCCCTGTCCACTACACAGAAAGGGCAAAGCTTCCCATGGGGAGTCAACAAAGTCTGACACATCACTTTGAGGCAGGACCAAGGCCCTCTCTTCTATATTTAGACAGAGCAAGGTATCCTTCCAAAAAGAACGGGCTTCAAAAAGTCCAAGCACTTGGGATAAATCCTGGTCCCACTGCCAGTAGCCACAAAGACTGTCCCAACCACACATCTGTCACCCATATTCAGAGGGCCTAGTTTGGTCCTACACAGTTTCCTCCACTGTCACTCCAGAGTCACTGAGCTCCCTCTAGCTCAGGTCAACTGTTTCTATGGGTATCCCCATCTTGGTCTTGACTCCTTTGTTTCTATTATCGCTCCTCCCTCTATTTGACTAGTCTCAAGAAGCTTGACCCAATGCTTAGCTGTGGATCTCTGGATCTGCTTCCATCAGTTGCTGGATGAAGGTTCTATAATGACAATTGAGGTAGTCATCAATCTGATTTCAGGAGAAGACCAGTTGAGGCACCTTCTCCACTATTGCTTAGGGTCTTAGTTGGGGTCATCCTTGTGGATTCCTGGGAATTTCCCTGGTGCCAGGTTTTATGCTAGCCCCATAATGGCTCCCACAGTCAAGATATCTCTTTCTTTGATCTCCTTCTCTTTCCTTCCTCCATCTAAACCATCCTGTTCCCTCATGTTCTCCTTCTCCCTCCCCTTCTTTCCTCCTCCCCTTCCACCCTTCTTTCTCTCTCCCCCCCAATTTTCTCAGGAGATCTTGTCTATTTACCCTTCCCCAGGGGATCTGTGTATGTCTCACTTGGGGTTCTCCTTATTACCCAGCTTCTCTGGAGTCATGGACTATATATATATATGCCTGTTATCCTTTGCTAAATCTAATATCCACGTATGAGTGAGTACATATCGTGTTTGTCTTTCTGGGTCTAGGTTACCTCACTCAGGATGGTTTTTTTCTAGTGCCATCCATTTGCATGCAAATTTCAAGATATCATTGTTTTTACTGCTGAGTAGTACTCCACTGTGTAAATGTACCATATTTTCTTTATCCATTCTTCAGTTGAGGGGCATCTAGATTATTTTCAGGTTCTGAATGTTTTGAATAATGCTGCTATGGACATAGTTGTGCCAATGTCCTTGTGGTATGGGTCTGCATTTTTTGAGTACATGCCCAAGAGTGATATTGCTGGATCCTGAGACAGATTGATTCCCAATTTTCTTCGAAACCGCCATACTGATTTCAAAAGAGGCTGTACGAGTTTGCACTCCCACCGCCAATGGAAGAGTGTTCCCCTTACTCCGCATCCTCTACAGCATAAGCTATTATAGGTGTTTTTGATGTTAGCCATTCTGACTGATGTGAGATGGTATCTCAGAGTCATTTTGATTTGCATTTCCCTGGTGGCTAAGGATGTTGAGCAATTCTTCAAGTGTCTTTCGACCATTTGAGATGCTTCTGTTGAGAATTCTCTGCTTAGGTCTGAACCCCATTTTTTATTTGGATTACTTGGTATTTTAATGTCTAGTTTCCTGAGTTCTTTATATATTTTTGAGATCAGTCCTCTGTCCAATGTTGACACATGATCTTACTCTGAAGCCCAGAGTGCCCTGGAGTGTGGTATTCTGCATAGCCAAGGTTGGTCTCAAACTTGTGATCCTTTCACCTCAGCCTCCTGAGATATTACAGTTGTGTGTGACTGTGCCTTGTTGCACACACATTTAAATAGCAGTCATTGGCTCAGTGTCAAAAGACTTTAGCATATGAAAGTTCTGTTAAAGGTTTTATGAACTAAGGGTCACTCCAGACCCTACTGATGTGGAATTCCCCTCTGTATGCTGTGAATATCATTGGTTAATAAAGAAACTGTCTTGAGTCCATGATAGGGCAGAACTTAGGTAGGCGGGGAAAACTTAACTGAATGCTGGGAGAAAGGAGGCAGAGTCAGGGAGAAGCCATGAAGCTGCTGCTGGAGACAGATGTGCTGAAACTTTGCTGGTAGGCCATGACCTCGTGGTGATGCACAGATTAATAGAAATGGGTTAAATTAATATATAAGAGTTAGCTAATAAGAAGCTAGAACTAATGGGCCAAGCAGTGATTTAATTAATACAGTTTCTATGTGATTGTTTCGGGAGTATGGACAGCTGGGAACCAACAAGCGCCCTCCTCCAACACCCTACTTAGAAGAAAAATCTAAGTAGTTTATTGAGTACTCCAGCACCATGAGTGAATACTGAATGCTCTAGCACATGAGTGAATACTGAATGCTCTAGCACCGTGAGTGAATACTGAATGCTCTAGCCTGTGAGTGAATACTAAATGCTCTAGCACCATGAGTGACTATGGAGTACTACAGCACTGTGAGTGAATACTGAATGCTCTAGCACGTGAGTGAATACTGAATGCTCTAGCACTGTGAGTGAATACTGAATGCTCTAGCACATGAGTGAATACTGAATGCTCTAGCACGTGAGTGAATACTGAATGCTCTAGCACCGTGAGTGACTATGGAGTACTACAGCACCGTGAGTGAATACTGAATGCTCTAGCACCATGAGTGAATACTGAATGCTCTAGCATGTGAGTGAATACTGAATGCTCTAGCACGTGAGTGAATACTGAATGCTCTAGCACCATGAGTGACTATGGAGTACTACAGCACTGTGAGTGAATACTGAATGCTCTAGCACGTGAGTGAATACTGAATGCTCTAGCACGTGAGTGAATACTGAATGCTCTAGCACGTGAGTGAATACTGAATGCTTTAGCATGTGAGTGAATACTGAATGCTCTAGCACCATGAGTGAATACTGGATGATCTAGCACCGTGAGTGAATACAACACATGAACAGAAGAACCTCCTACACCAACGGGACTATCAACTGTGTACCAGACTCTGAGATTTCCTAACACTGCTTAGAATTCTGAACAGTATAAAACTAAGGCGTTGTTTATCCCTGGAACTTTCCACTTAATGTGATTGGATCAAGATGAACTACAGGTAACAAACTGTGGGATGCAAAATTATGGATAAACAGAACTACTATAAGTGGGATTTTAGAGACCATCTTTATAGACTTTGGTAAAAATTGAGTATCTCTTCCCCCAGGCTTGTGACAGGTATAATTCAAAGGAATCTCTTATTCCAAGTTAGTTTTCTAAACAATAATGGCTTTTTGTTTTCCACATTTGTTTATTTTATGTGCCCATGTGTTTGTGTACCTGTGTGTGTGTGTGCCTGTGTGTGTGTACATACAATGGAAACATGTATAGTTAACTTTCAGGGTGGGTTCTCTCCTTCCACCATGTGGGTCTAGGTAGTAGAACTTGGATCATCAGGCTTGGCAGAAAGTACCTTTACCCATTTAGCCATCTTGTCATTCCCAAATAGCATATTTTTGAAAATGTATTTTTGTCAGTCAATTTAAATCTGTATTTGTCATTCACATAATATAAGCCTAATAGTGGAATTGAAATAGTTGGATCTTTAAATTTATAGACATACTGACTTTGAGTTTTCTAGAGACTGTTGTCAGTGTGCTAAAGTTTCCTGGTGCCAGTTTCAGGGTTCTTGGACATGCTTCCCTCTTGTTAAATCATTAAACATGGCTGCTTTGGGGGAATGTGTGAGCTTTTAGGAGAAGGTGTACATTTGGCAGCTCCAGTCTTGACTCATACCAGCTGTAAGGCCAAAGGCTTCTCAAATTACCCTGTTCTTATTGTTAGCTAAACAGTGTCGCAGAGCTCACTAAAGGGCATTATCCACAAAATTATGGTTTACTACAACAAAAGGTTTAGAATAGTATCATGGTGACATTCAGGAGGTCTCCAGAGCTTCCATTGTCCTATGGCACTAGGACGCATCAATCTCCCATCATCACTGTTTGATTGACAACTTGAATGTTTACAACAGCTTATGTTCTGGGTTTGTACTGGGGTTCTGTGATTGACAGTACAGATGTAGAACCTCAGCCTTGCAATCCATGGATACCGTGTAGTTCAAAGCCTCATTGCTGAATTCTATGGTGTGTCCAGCCCTGACTCTGAGTTCATGAGGACATATGGTCAGCTCACACCCTGAGTCATTATTACTGAAGACTCTATAGGCAAGCAAAGATATTCCTCTCAGGTGTGACATTCCAAGATGTGACTTGTGCATAGCCCCAGAGGTGGAGGGCTGCATTCCTTACTGTATGTGGAGTGTTTTTGGGGTGCTGGCTGCTACCCATTGTGTCAAGGAAATCGGTTTAAATAGTCCCCTTGGCATTTTTCATGGGTAACACTTTTCAAACTGGGACAACCCTTGCTGAGGGAGACAGGGATGAAATTGGAACTGCTCCTCTCTGATCGGGAGTGTTTGAGGGGAGATGCCGTTGACATAGCAGTGACCACATCCTGTAGGAACATTGTCTTCTGCTTCTCCTGTTTTAGTGAGGACTTAACCCATGCTTATTGAAGTCACGGCTTTAATTTAAGCTCTTCCTTCCATTGCAAAGCAAAATTTACATGGATCGTCCCTGTACCGAAGAGAAGATATCAGAGCAAGAATGTCAAAAGAGCTGGGTGTGGTGGCACTCACCTTTAATCCCAGCACTTGGGAGGTAGAGGCAGGAGAACCTCTGCGAATTCAATACCAGCCTGGTCTACAAAGTGAGTTCTAGGCCAGCCAGGACTATATAGTAAGAGCTGTCTCAAAAATAAGTCTAAATACATTCTCAGCATGAATAATTCACCTATTTTGCATATGTATGTGTGGAAAGAATTTCATAAACCGCAAACATTTCATCCAGTTTAGTGATTATTCATAACCTGACCTAAAGCACCAATCTAGAAACCATCATTCTGTGCGTCCCCCCATGGTGCACACAGCGGAGACCTAATCTCTGCCTTTGTATCTTCCTCTTGCACTTGTCTTGTTCCGTTCTCTGGTAGAGATGGTAGTGGGATCTTGCTCTGGTCTCTCCTTGGCTACCTGGTCCTTGTTATCCCCATCCAGTGAATTCAGGCAAGACACAGAGCATAACATGGAAGACGGGCAAAGTGTGTTACAGCGTGACACTAGACACTTCTAAGGGGAGAGTGGGAAGTAACCAGAGGGACCACTTCAAGGGGTGAGAATGGGCCACAGCAGAGATACCATCGTGTAGGGCACACTCTCAAGGGGTAAGAGTGGACCGTTGTAGTAATATTTCATTTGTGTTTTAATAAATAAAGCTTGCCTAAAGATCAGAATGCAGAACAGCTGCACTAGTCAGCCATACAGGCCACGCAGTGGCGGCACACACCTTTAATCCCAGCAGCCACACTCGTTAGCCATGGAAGCCTGGTGGTGGTGGTGCACGCCTTTAATCCCAGCACTCGGGAGGAATATAAAGCGGGTTGAGACAGGAATTCGCTCTCTTTAAGTCTGAAGATTTCATAGAGGTAAGAGTTCTCTAGTGGCTTGGTTGCTTTGTTTTTCTGATCTTCAGCTTGAACCCCAATATCCATCTCTGGATTTTTATTATTTATACTACATTTGGAGTCCAACTTTTCATGAAGAAGCCATTTGCCTGCGGCTTTTTAGCCACCCGGCACAGGCCAGAGCTGCGTGTGGGGATCCAGCCCCAACTGGCTAGGCTTTCTTTTCTCCCTCCCTCCCCAAGCCTCTGAACAAATTTGGTAATTTTCCTGTTGTAGTCTCTCTGAAATGGTCTCCAGCTGCCACGCAAACCCCAGGAGTACCTGGGCTCCAAATGCCACAGGATTCACCTGCCCTAGGCTGGCTGGTTCTGCCTTAAGGCAGCCCCTGCCACACAAGGTTTTTCAGAACAATCCCGTGTATTTATTCAGACAGCCGTCTCTCTCTCTGTGTCTCTGTCTCTCGCTGTGTCTCTGTCTCTCTCTGTGTCTCTGTCTCTCTTTGTCTCTCTCTCTCTTTCTGTGTGTGTTTCTCTCTCTCCACCATGGGTTGCAGGCCCTCCCTGAGCCCCCTTCTCAGGATGCTGCCAAATAGGTAGCTGCCTTGAAATCCAGTCAGGCTTTTACTGTTCTACACAGCAGCAATCAGCCTCACATCTTCATCAACATCGTCAGCAGATTTGGTGAGATAGTTGGGAATTCTTAGAGGGACAAATTAATTAAAAGAGAGAGTGTTTTTCCCACACTAAAAGAAGGGAAACACCATTACAACGGAGGGATTTGGGTCTCTGGATGATAATATGCTAGGCAGTTTTAAAATGGAATGGTGTGGGAAGTCCTTCTGTATATGTGTTGCTTTTATTGGTTAATGAATAAATCTGTTTCAGCCAGCGAGTTAGCAGAATAGAGCTAGGTGGGAAAACTACACTGAATGCTGGGAGAAAGAAGGTGGAGTTAATGAGATGCCATGTATCTGCCAGAGGGGAAAGATGCGAGCTGCTAGCTGAAACCTTGCCGGTAGGCCATGAGCCTCGTGATAAAATATAAAATAATGGAAATGGGTTAATTCTAGATGTAAGGGCTAGCTAGCAATACACTCAAGCCATTGGCCAAACAGAATTGCAAATAATATAGTTTCTGTGTGATTATTTCAGGTCTGGCCAGCCAGGAATGAACAAGCAGCCTCTGCCTACAATGGAATAATTAAATGAAAAAATATCTAATTTAGATGGGATTTAAGTAATGTCAATTGTAAACATTATCATTTTTATCACTTTTGTCTTATTACTAAAAGAGTTGGTTAATCTGAGTGCTAAGATACAGGCCTGAGAAAAACCTAATAAAACAGATCACAGAGATATTCAAATCCAGACAGAGGAATTTAATGGAGAACCAATTTCAACGTTGCATTATGAGAATAGAGAGGAACAGCCCAAGGTTTTCAAACAACCAACTGTAATATATCCAGTAACTTAATCTTACAGGAATTGCCAAATGGCAGAGGCTCTGTTACATCTAACTGAACTCCTGTGCCAATGTTAGATTTAAGGAGATTCAAGGAAGCAATAATCTCATATGGTATGTACTCACTTTTTATGAAGCAAATGTTAAACTTGTGGTTGGTTTGTAGTTGAATTATTCCTAAAGACTGGATAGACTTGGTCACAGTGTTTTAGAGCCTGGTCCACAATTACAATGGAGTACCTGGTTCAGAGAAGAGGCTAAGATTATTGAACAACAGAGTAAAGCTAGAGGCAGGGAAACCTCCCAAGATCAAATTCTTGGAGAAGGAGATTATGATACTATAGAAAGGCAATCTGTATATAATAACCACATCCTTGATTTATGCCACACAGCAGCTTTGAATGCTTGGGACAGAATTGGAGAAATAGAAAAAAAATTGAATCATTTACTAAAATTATGCAGGGCCCAAAGGAAGCCTTTATGGATTTCTTACAAAGATTGACTTCAGCAGTAAATAGAATGATACCAAATTAAGAAGCTAGAAAAATAATAATTGAATCTCTAAGTTTTGGAAATTCCAATTCTCTATGCAAATGGCTAAGCATAATCCATTCAGAATGCCCCTCCCCCTGAATTATGTGGAAAGTGTGGCAAAGGTAGGCATTAGACTAATGGATGTAGCTCAAAGAGGACTATTCAAGGTAATCCTTTGCTGTTGGGAAACTCCATGAGGGGCTTCTTGCAGGCTGCTATGCCAAATCTGGTTCAGTCATTTTCTGTCATCATAGAGGAAACTCCTTCCCAGAGCAATTAAAGAGCCTAATGCCTATTGTAAGAAACTGTACTGCTCTGGATAATAGAACAGCTATAGAAGAGAGAACAAAAAAATCAGGAGAAACCATAAACCATCAAGCATTTTGACAAATTTCTATAAATAAGCAAAGACTAAAATTAAAAATATGAATAAATGATGTTAGTGAAGGTCATGTAGACACCAGTGCAGATATCACAATAATTGCACCAGAATCTTGGCATCCAAATTGGCCTCTGCAGGGGGTAAATGTTCAGTTTTTAGAGAAACTGCAGGCTTTAGAACAGCTGGTACAGGAGCAACTTGATGCTAGGCATATTGAAGAATCAACCAGCTCCTGGAATTCTCCTGTATTTGTTAAAAAGAAATCTGGAAAATGGAGAATGGTAACAGATCTAAGAGCTATTAATAAGGTGATTCAGCCAGTAAGCTCTCTACAGTCTGGAATTCCTTTGCCTACCCTATTGCCTAAAGGATGACCTCTTATAGTATTGATTTTAAAGACTGTTTCTTCACTATATGAAAAGGACAGAGAAAATTTTGCCTTTCACAGTGTCTATTTACAATAATTCTCAGCCTGCTAAGAGATATCAATGGAAGATTCTCCCACAGGGAATATTAAATAACCCCACTCTGTACAATATTTTGTAAGTCAGCCAATGGAAATGATATGTAAGTAATTTCCTGAGTCTATTTTACCGTTACATGGATGACATTTTGCTATCTGATTCAAATGCAGATACTTTAGAAAGAATGTTTGAAGTAGTAAAGAAAATTTTGCCTTGTTGGGGCTTACAAATTCCTCCTGAAAAAAATACAAGGAGGATATCCTATTAATTATTTATGTTATAAAATGGGTTTACAAAAAAAATAGTTCCCAAAAGGTGCAAATTAAGAGAGATCAATTGCAGACTCTTAATGACTTCCAAAGATTGCTAGGAGACATTTCTACAGTGCATTATTGGGATAGGTCCTGATGACCTGATTAATTTAAACAAAACCTTAGATGGTGACAAGAATTTAAATAGTTCCAGGAAATTATCAGCTGAAACTGAGATAGACTTGATTATGATTGAAGAGAAATTACAGAAGGCACATGTGGATTGTGCGGCTCTTAACTGCATTATGGTCATATTACCTTCCAAACATTCCCCTATAGGAATTTTAATGCAGAGGGAAGATATTATCTTAGAATGGATTTTTTACCACATAAACTGAGTAAAAAATTAAAAATTATGTGGGAAAGTTCTTTGAGTTAATTCTAAAAGAAAAATTGAGATTTTATCAATTAGCAGGAATAAATCCAGCAGAAATTATAGTACCTTTTAATGATGATGAAATTGACAAATTATGGGAAGATAGTAAACCCTGGAAAAGAGCTTGCAGTAATTTTTTTTGGGAGAGATTAACAATAAGTATCCCAAAAGCAAGAGATTCAACTTATAAAGAGAACTAACTAGATCTTTATTTACATTGTATGGAACATATCCATAACTGGAGTCCCTACATTCTATACTGATGCAAATAAACCAGGAAAGGCAGGTTAGAAATCAGAAAATTTAGGTAAAGTGAATCAAAGACCTTATGATTCTATCCAGAAGTCAGAATTATATGCTGTTCTCATGGCGCTAAAGGATTTTAAAGAACCTCTCAACATAGTTACCAATTCACAATATGCAGAAAGAGTTGTTTTGTACATTGAACTGCTGAATTTATACAAGATGATACAGAACTGGCTTTATTTATTCAGTTATAAGATACAATCAGAAACAGGAATCATCCCATATACATAGTACACATCCGATCCCATATGGGTCTGACAGGTCTATAGCACAAAGTAATACAGAAATCAGTCAATTATTGATTGGAAATGTGCTAAAGAATTTCACAAAAATATCATGTCAATAGTGAAAATTTTAAAAAGACTTTTCCATCAGGTATCAACAAGCCAATAAAATTATAAGGAAATGTCCTACTTGTTCTTAATACAACCAAACACCACTACCTATAGGAAGTAACCCAGAGGGTACTGAAAGGAATGAAATCTGGCAGATGGATGTGTTCCATTTTGTAGAATTTGGAAAACTAAAATATGTATAGCACACCATTGATCCTATTCAGGTTTTCAATGGGCAACTGCACACTAGTTAGCAATAGAGGCCAGGCGATGGTTATACATGCCTTTAATCCCAGCACTAGGAAGGAATATAAGACAGGATAAGACAGGGACTTTCAGTCTGAAGGTTTCATAGAGGCAAGAGCTCCCTAGTGGCTTGGCTGCTCTGCTTTTCTGTTCTTCCGCTTGAACCCCCATATCTGTCCCTGGATTTTTATTTTCATGCTACAGACAGTGGCATGTGGATCATTGTGCCAATCCAAGTGTTGAGGTTGGCTTGTACATTTTCAGAAATCTCTGTAACAGCTAACTTTCCAAAAGCGTGTTTTCCTGTCCGTGTGACTGATATGTTAACTATAAAGGGAGGGGGACAGTAGTATGTCATGCATCTACCCAAGCTAGAGGTAGAATTCATGTTTCTTTTGATCAGTTCTTTTTTTACAGGCTAGTGATTATGAGGTGTGCTTTTCTGCTGGTGATCTTCAAGCCTACCGTCTGGCTACCTCACAGGTGATGCTGGATCCCCTGGAGCCCAGCCCCTTCGCCAGATCTCAGCCCTGCACTTGTAGGCTCCTGCCTCCGTCCCCTCTTCTAGGCACATGACTTAGTGTGGTTGATAACTGGGGCTTCCTCATGCTCTGTTACACCACTGTCTGCCACAGGGCTTTGCCCCTGTAGTCACCTAGTGTTGGGGCCTCGCAAAGGACAGTTTCTTCTCTTCAGCCCTGCCTACATTCCTTGATCTTGGCAGCATTCCTGACCATTTTGCATCCACTTCCCCAACTGCCAGATGCCAGTTTGCAGAGAACCTGAGCCCTCTCTTGCCTGCTTGTCTGGCACCCACTGTGAGCCCTGCATTGTCTATCCAGCTCCTGGCTGCCCCACACCTACCTGCAGCCTTTCCCCACCTCAGGTAAATGCCAGTGCTTAGCCTCATCCTGAGAATGATTATTCCAAGCTGTGGGTTTAACTTTAGGATTTTGAAATTTAACAGTACTCTTGGAATTAAAATATGTCAATATTTGAAAGTATTATACTGATTCTGTGTAATCTTCCTGTGCATATTTGAATTAAATCTGAATATATTTATGGCTATAAGTACCTGATATCTGTACCTAGCAGAGATATTGAATAAATTTAGTTTATCCTAACTTTTAAATATGGCAGCTCAAACTCCCTCAGGAATTTGTATTAGATAAGTGCTTTTACATAAAAGTCACTTTACAGAGTTTTTGTTTAAACATAGTCCAAGTGTTCCCACTCTATGTGCTAGTCTTTTTAAAGCCACCATCAGCAAGCACAAGCTTGTCACATTCAGATGATACTGAATTAATAGGTGAGACTTGGTCAGTCCATGCATGTTAATTGTTGGAGTCAAAAAGGTACTGCCATTTGACAACAGCCTCACCTTCCTGGATTAAGGAAGGACATACCCCAGAGCCTAGTTCCTACATGTCAGAGTGTGTGGGCTGAGAGACCTGTACCCTAGAGAATCTCACAGTGGGGAAGAACATTTGATATGGAATAATTTAAGAATATTTTAAGAGATGACCATGGCGGTGGAGAAGCCCAGGAATTTAGAAGCTACATCAGGTTTCAAAACCAAGAAGACAAGCAGATGAGAATAAAGATGACACCTTTGACTATCATGCATTCATATGACCTTCCTTATGTAACTTCAAGTCTGTCTTCAGACCTCACTTCCAGATCAGAGACTGACATTTCCAGGCCCTTTACTGTCCATCTGAGGCTGTCCCAAATTCAACATACCCTGAACGCCACAAACTTCCTACGCCTCTGACTGTGTCATCGTTCATACATGAGAGGCAAGGTCTTTGCCCTGGGGAACTTACAGCTTGTGAAGGCTTAAATAAAATGGCCTCCAAAGGCTCAGAGGGAGCTGTGGCCTGGAGTAAGTATGGCTTTGTTGGAGGAAGTGTGTCATTGGGGGTGAGCTTTGAGGTTTCCTCCAGCCAGGCCCAGTGTCACTCTCTCTTCCTGCTGCCTCGTGATCCAGATGTAAAACTCCCAGCTTCCTGTAGCACACCATTTCTGCCTGGGTGCCACTAAGCTTCCTGCCATGATGATAATGGACGGAACTTCTGAACTGTAAACCAACCCGAATCAAATGTTTTCCTTATAAGAGTTGCCACGGTCATGGTGTCTCTTCCCAGCAATAGAAACTCTAACTAAAACATAGTCCATATTCCGCTCCACTGGGAGCCATTCCCCTGCTCCATCTACACGGTTCCTGTTAGCCTGTCAGTTGTTAGATTTCATATTCAAGGGTTGGTTTCTTCTTGTCTCTGTGACTCTCTTCTCCCACTGACTTTATTCAGTGGCTTCCCTGTGGTTCCTCAGAATATTCTCATATTCCTTCTCTTGATTTTATGCTCTGTCTCTTGTTTGATACACAGATTTCAAAACAATGTCTGTATCCTCAAGGATACTTGAACTCCCTGGGTATTATCATTAAAATATATATTATCACCGTTTTTATTACTCAATACTATAATCAAGCATCTCCCACAGTGGCATTCAGTAAACCTTAGTTGAATGAATAAGAAGAGAAATTTAAAAGCTCGGCATGGTGATATAGGATTGTAATCTTGCTGCTTTGGAGGTGGAGGCAAAAGGTACAGGAGTTCATGGTCATCCTTGGCCACATAGGGAATCTGAGGACACCTTGAGCTGTGTGAGAGCCTGTCTCTAAAAACAACTAATCGAAGTACACACAGACTGAATCAGGCATTGCTAATATGCTTCAGTGAAGATAGTACACAATCTCAACTGAAGCCCACTCCTTCCCTGTACTATGAGCTGGGCCTCAGTCTCCTCATCTTCATAACGATAACTGTGCCTTCTAAGGATGGGTCTTAGAATTTGATATAGACCAGATGACTCAAAATTATCAGAGCAAACACCTGGTTTTTCTGTTAGATGCCTCTTGGTGCCCTTGCCTTTTTGGGTATCAGGACCTGAAGAGGACCTCACTGTGTGCCCCAGCTCTGAAGAGGGCATGCTTATCTTTAAATATCAATGAGTTTCTGCTTCCTAAAGAAACCACTTGTGCAGAACCAAGTTCAAAACAAAATCAATGACCTTGAATTATTCTTGTTGTGCTGTGTTTGGCTCTCAATGTGTCTTCATTTACATGTAACATTTTTTCAAACAAATCATTATATGGAATCTAATATTCAAGTTTTCAAATCTAATATTTCAAACCTAGTTTTTCCTTGTTTTGGATCTAATTTAGTTAGAAAATATGAGGCCCCGTGAATTAAAATGTTATGCCATTACTTCTCTGAACGACTCTTTAAAGATGGATTTTGACATTCTGGATAATTTCAAATATTTCAGGGAATTATTAATACCAAGCACAAATGTTGTTTTTCAAAAATTCTCCCTGCCTGTAGAATTCCTGACAAGAATTCTGTCCACGATGAAGCCTGCATTATTCATTCTGATTTCACTTGTTTTTCTCTCTCAGGATCCAGAACTATGTGTGTTTGCTTGTTCACTCATTCAACGCGGATTTTGGGAGCATTTATTTGATGGCAGGTGCTGTATTATTCCCGTTGTCATGGAGGAGACTAAAGGTCTAACCCTCCGGCCTTTAAAGGCCTACTGATAGCGCAGTTAGAGTAAAGGCCTCCGTTAGGGTAAAGGACATCACAGATCTCATTTTCCAAGGCTAGAAGTAGCAGGCACCTCGTTTGCTATTTCAGACCTTTGGAATTCTTTTCACTTGTCAATAAATAATTTCAGTTGTAGCTAATATTTACTGAATGCTCACCCTCTGCCTCAGACACTGTATTGCAGGAAGCTGCAACTGCTTTTCTCTGCAGTGGGGTGCAAACTGTCTTTCACATAGGGAATCTTATATTTTCGGAGTCGCACACGCCAAGTTCACAGTGTTTGATCGACTGCAACTGAAGGCAGTCTGGTGAAAATCTAGGAGGTGGATGAGTCAAGCGTGGACTTCCGGTTGGAAACCTGGGAGTGAGGTAACACAGACACACCCTCACACACTCTCAACTCCTCTCCAGACCTATGGAACTGCTGGACTTAAAATGAGAGAAATATGAAGAAGAGGAAAACCAGGAGGGTGAGATGCTGGTCTGCTGGTAACAAAGGAAAAAACAAAACAGACAAACCAAACCAAACCAAACCAAAGACAACAAAAACTGAACAAAACCTATCGAAAACCACAAGGCTGAAGTGCAGACGGCCTCGACATGGCATTCTTAGTTCCGGGGTCAGGAAGTATCTCTGGAAGCCAGCTCCCTGCCTGTGGATTGTCTCATCACAGGCAAGTGAGCCAGGCAGTGAGCTAGTCAAAGCTAGCCTGCCTAGAATAGAGTGGGGCTGCAACTTAACCTTATTCTTAGCTGGAAAATTCAGTACAGTTCAGGAGTTGGAGCCTTATTTTTGTCACATACCCTGGTAAACCACCCCAGACGCCAGAAGCGCCACAGTTATCTCCTGCACATCGGCATTTAACCTAGGTACTGCTTGGTGAGACCATTACATTAAAGTCATACCACCCTGCATTCTTATAAGCTGATTAGGTAATTGATGAGTCACAGGTTAACTGAAACCAATGTGACTACCATTTTCATGGTATTATGCTATTATATATATAATGTATATTATAATATTATATATTATATATATATATTATATATTATCCTGCCTCTGTTGCATTTAAGTGACTACCTGCCAGGAGGAAAATACTTCAGGCTTCTGTTCATCTAAGAGTCCCCCACTCTCACATGTGGGGCGTCAGTGGTTGCCTCTCCCTGTGATACTGACATCTAGCAGAAGGTTTTTCAGAGACAGAAATGGTGAGACCTCTTTGGATCACTGGACTGACAGGCCATTCGTGATCTAGTGGCTCAGTCGGTGTGGAGGATGTAGTTATTCAGCTTGCCTTCTACTTACCAACCCCGCCCCCCACAGTAAACAAGCAGAATAAGCCGTACCCCGAAAACAACCTCGCATCGTACAACCAGAGAGGTAGAATATTCCAGAACAGAACAGATAGAGGTATAGCATTCTGCCATCTGGCAGAGCGGCTGGTCCAGATGGATTCGCTAATGACTTCTCTAAAGTATTTAATCAGACTGTACTGAAAAACATGACTGGCATATTTAATTATCCTAAGTTAATGGGAGTTCTGCCAGATACACCCCACGGTCCTTGAGTCAGGCTTGTGCTTGAAGAGGGGAGGAAAGATGAATAGTGCCAGAAAGCTGGGGTTTGCAGAGACCCCTCATTAGAGAGACTTCTCATTAGTAAATTGTGTTTTGCAGTCTTGGCAGGATTCCTCCTTTCTCAGAGAGTGTGCTGTCGATCATACTCATTTTATCAGTAACAATTATGCTGATGAGAACATCTGGGGACTGGTCATCAGAACTCCTCCCTACTTCCTGCCTCTGTGGATGACTTCTGAACTGCCAGATGGCCTCCCTTTGACATATGTATGTGGTTTTTGGTCCTCGTTTTTTAGTTACTTAGTGTTTTTTTGTATCAAAGTATTATAGATGCATAACTAAGATGCTGGAGAAGCCCCATGGCACCCTTTCCCAGCACCAATCCATCATCCCAAAGAAACCGGTTATTGATTGTTCTCGCCAGTGTTTACCTCCAAACCGTCTGCTTGGTATGGCTTCTCACCACCTTAGGCACGCCTGCTTCCGGCTAATGTGCTTGAGGATATGCCTTCTGGTGCCGTTTTTATGTTTCCTTTCTGTTCTCCAAAGAAAGCATTTTACAATGATCAACACTCACTCTGTAGCTTTAAGTTCTGTCCTTTCCTTCTGTCTTTTCTGGTTGTCATAGGAGTAGATGGGCTTCCTTATGTATGCGCCCACCTGCTGATGGAAACTTAGGCTGGCTCCATACGGTGGCCGTTGTGAATAGTGCAGCAGCAGAAGCAGTTGTGCAAGGGTCACTGTGGTGTGCTGACTTGGGTCCTCTGGTGTGTACTCAGGAGTCAGTGGACATGCTCCTGTTCTGTTCTCCAGCTTCTAAGGAACCTCCAAGCTGGCTTCCATAGCAACGGTGCAGCTTATGTCCCCACACGGGTTGCCCCTCCCCTTGTCCGCACCAGCGTTTGCTGTTGCTTTCTCAGTGATGCCCTGCTGAGTTGTGTGAGACAGAATCCCAGCACTGTTCCGATTTGCATGTCCCTAAGGATGCTGAATGGTTTTTAGGTATTTGTTGGCCATTTGTATTTCCATTATATGATTGCCATCTATTTAAACCATTAGCCCAATTACTGTTGAATAATTTGGGTTTGGGGCTTGTTTAGGTGTGCTATTTAAGTTTTTTGTTCTTTATAGACGTGAGATAGTAATCCCCTAGAGGATGTGTAGGTGACTGAGAGTTTCCCCTTCTGCGGCTGTTTCTTCACAGTGCTAATGGTTTCCATTTTAATTTCATGCAACCTCACTTGTAGAACTTGAGGTTATGTCCTGGCGCCTTCTGATTGGTTTAATAAAGAACTGAATGGCCAATAGCTAGGCAGGAAGAGGTGAGGCGCACTTCAAGCAAAGAGACAGAGGAAGAGGAGACAAATCTTGCTGCAGGAAGGAGAGACATGGATAGGAAACAGGAGGTGTAAGATGGAAGAGGTAAAAACCCAAGAGGCAAAATGTAGATTAATATAAATGGGTTCATTTAAGTTATAGGAGCTATTGGGACAAGATTGAGCTATAGGCTGAGCTTTCATAATTAATAATAAGTCTCTGTGTCGTTTTTATGACCTGGCAGCCAATGAAAAATCAGACTACACAAGTTGACAGTGGAGATTAGTTCTCACAGTTTGGATACCTCTTAAATCTGCTTAAAATGAGCAGCCTACTGTTGAGAGCTCCTCTCCAGTATAACTCAGAGAGAAGAGTTTGGAATGAGGCTTTACTTTTCCTTCCCAACCCAAGGAGCCCTTCACCTGCTGCTGTGCCCGTGCACCTGCGGCTGTGCCCTGTGGACCTGAGGCTGTGCCCGTGCACCTGCAGCTGTGCTAAGCAGGGCTTGCTTCTTTCTGGTGTGTCACCTTCTGTCTTTTCACGCTTTTGGCCATCCTGTCACTTTGTTTGTGAATTTCTGAATCTTTCTGTCCTCTCATTGGAATAGATAGAATCCATATTTTTCTCTTCCTGTTCCTTCTCCTTTATTGGTCCATGCAGAACACACAGTTTTATCTAAAAGTCTCTTACTTTTCTTAACCACTATTAGCATCCCAGTTTATATAGCAGTGACTTGAGAATCCCCTGGAATGCTTTGGTGGTCTTCTGATCAATATAACTTCTTTGAGGTTAACCAATGTTGTGTATGTCTGTAGTTCATTTCCTTTTATTGCAAAAAACAAGTCCATTGTGTGAATATATAATAATTTGATTATTTATTTGACTTTTGATAGGTATTCATTTACAAATCAGTCCTCATAGAGAGCTTTCATTGATTGCTGATGGACTTGTGTCATTGTGGTCAACCTGTGGTTGCCATTGAACCGTGGTTTATCAAAATTAGATACGGGATCAATACTTTATTCAGAAAAGTCTTGGACTGGACTTGTACTTTAGTGGCCATAAGCTTGCTTAGCATGTGTAAGGTCCTGGGTGTAACATGAAGGCTTCCCAGAATTCTCCTATTCTCCTTGCTCCACTTCTACTTCCTGTCTGGTTGTCCGACCTATACATCCTGGCTAATGGCCAATCAGCATTTATTTAAATCATGATTGACAGAATACAGACAATTCTCCCGCACCACATGGGTTCTATCCTGGCTATACACACACACACACACACACACACACACACACACACGCGCGCACTCACGCACACGTGCATGCACACACTCATATTGTTGACATATGTAGTTCTGATAGGAATGTTAGTTGTAATCCATTGACTGTTGATGAAACAAAATGCATTTGGGAGCATTAGTCATTTGCTAATGATATAAGCTATCTTCTTGATGAGATGCTTCCACGGTCTTCACTGTTTTAATTTCTTAAGCACAGACAATTACCAAATACACAAAGGCATGATTTCCAGTACTTATTTATTTCTGTAATGCATACCTGCCTGCCATTTCTGACTGTAAGCCACCAGTGTGATAGTGAAGTAGGTCTGGGAAGAGATGCACAGCCCGTAACCTTCTGTAGTATCTCTGCCATGCAGTCAGGACAGAAGATATTTGTGAGGTTTTAGCATAGTACCTTTGTTTTAATGTGGTTTATTTAATTATGTTAATAGGACTTTCTAGCAGTTGCTGCTTAATAACTGTCTCACAAAGTTGTTAAAACTTAACTGTCAATTCCTGCCAGTCCAGTGGTCTCTCAACTTTTCTAATGCTGTGACCTTTTAGTACAGTTCCTCATGTTGTGGTGACCCCCAACTGTCAAATTATTTTCTATGCAACTTCACAACTGTAATTTTGTTACTGTTATGAATTGTAATGTAAATATCTGTGTTTTCCAATGGTCTGGGCGGCTGCTGTGAAAGAGTTGTTCGACCCTCCGTAGGGTTGCGACTCACAGGTTAAGAGCCACTGTGCTAGCCTGTCGAATCTCACTTCAGCTGAGCCACTGGACACTGATCCGGGGCCATTGCTCCTTATTATCAATGATGGTGTTCCTAAAATACAGCTTCATGCCATTATGGGTATGGATACAGGTATGGCCATGCTCAGTGTGTGTTACATTTATTTTTTGTGTATTCTCATGGGATGTAGCACCTATCTTCCGTGCAGGGCAGATTATGGAATGGGTTCTCATAATCTGTCTGAGTTATTGTCACTCTCATTGCCCAGCCAGGCCTCCCTGGAAGGTGGAGGAGGTCACTGTCGTGGTGATGCCAGCGTACCCTATGCCAGACACATATCTGGGGCTGAAATTAGAGCATGCTTTTCCTGGTGTAAAGCTCCACTCATTTTGGGTCATGGTGTTCAGCTTGATCGTGTTTCCCATCTTGGAGACACACCTCCACTGGGCCTGGGCGACTCCCCACTGAACCTCTGCAGTGGCAGGCTCCCCTCTCTGCCGTCCCAGCCCAGTGACCTTGATCTGCCTGCCTGCTCACTGGGAAGCCTTGCTCAGGCTTAGGCTCAGGAGAAGGAGGGAGACAGCTGTCATGCTTTCCTGGCGAGACCATTAGGAAACAAAGCAGCATCGAGGCGTTGCTGGAGTGCCAGGCAGCCTCTGTAACAGCGAAATGAGGTTTCAAAAGTACGTCAGGCTCAAGAACATTTTTTAATTGCTGCCTTTAGAACCAGTACTCGAACTATTTATTTTTCAATAATTGTCACCTTTTTACACCGGAGGATCAAGAATGATTAGTGCTAATTACGGGGCTTGGTCCAACCTCATAAGCAAGGCTTCTCTTTCTGTGACCCTGTTAGTTCTCATTTCTCCCCTCAACATATTTGGAAACTGTTATGAGGCTACCTGGCATCATGAAGATAGACTTATGCCCTCTTGGTCTGCTACAGAAACAAATCAATTTCTCCTCCTGGATAGGTTTGTGGAACTCTGCTCTGCAGTGCTTTCTGTTGCTATGGTAACAGAAGATGGGATTTCCCAGGGGAGCTCAGTTTATATACACATGGAGAAAATCCGTCTTTCAAAGCTTGATTCTTTTTTTTTTTTTTTCAAGAAACAATAAACCAAGCAGGGAATGAAAAACAGAATGACACCAGACTGTTTTGTGTGGGCATGGAATGGCACTTCCACGGGATAAACACTTCTGAAAACAAAGTCAATTTAAAATGTTCTAATATTATGGCATGGCCATTGTTATATTTTGCAAGATTAGCGAAGAGGTCCAAGTTTTCTTAGGACAGCGAAGAGCTGGACTTACGGACTCTGAGCTGTCGGAGGGACTTGAAATGCAGGTGAGAGCAGGAACGCTTCTCATCCCAGGGCGAGTCCAGCAGTGCCGTGGCAAGCGAGGAGACACTTCCTGCTGGGGTCCTTTCCTCATGGGAAGATACAGACCGTGGCTTTACCACCTGAAGCCTCATCTCACATGAGGAAGCTCAGGAGGCAGCGCTGTCCGTCATGGTCAGTCATTATACTAGACACAGAGAGCCGTGTCTAAATCTGCTGGTTGGTTTTTAGGCCTCACAGTGGGGTGGCTGCTTAGGCATGGAGTGCCTGAGTCATTGTGATGTATAAAGGGCCGGATTTGATAACTGGCCTGCGTCTGTAATCAGATTGATGACTACCTTCACTGTCATCAGAGAACCTTCATCTAGCAACTGATGGAAGCAGATGCAGAGATCCACAGCTAAGCACTGGACTGAGCTCCCAGAGTCCAGTCATAGGGATGAGGGATAATATGAGCAAAGGGGTCAAGACCATGATTGGGAAACCCACAGAGACAGCTCACTGTGGAAGCTCACTGACTCGGGACTGACAGCTACCTGCCCGCAAAGGACCAAACTAGGTCCTCTGAATGTGGCTGACGGTGTGGCTTGATCAGTCTGTGGGGCCACTGGCAGTGGAATCAGGATTTATCCCTAGTGCATGAACTGCTTTTTGGAGCCCATTCCCTATGGAGGGACACCTTGCTCAGCCTAGATGCAGGGGGGAGGCCTTGGTCCTGCCTCCAGTAAAGTGCCCAACTTTGTTGACTCCCGTGGGAGACCTCACCCTCCCATGGCTGGATGGGGGAAGGTAGAGGAAGTGAGAGTCGGGGAGGGAGCAGGAACTGGGATTGTTATCAAAATAAAAAAGATTGTTTTAAAAATTGAAAGAAAGAAAGAAAGAAAGAAAGAAAGAAAGAAAGAAAGAAAGAAAGAAAGAAAATCCAGTCATAGAAGTATACCCATTGTTTAAATTGCTTCTGAACTGAGGTTAAGATACTCTGGGATTAGGAAGGAAGATTCTGTTGAAAATTATTCTTTTAAAATTATTTTATTTATTATTTACTTTAAAATATATTTTTATATTGAGAAAGGTATATTTTAAAATGTTTTAATTAAATTATATTACATCACTTTTCCTCTTTCCTACATCTAATCTCTCCTGTTTCCCCTCCCCCAACCCCTCCCACATTCTGCAACCAAATTCCTCTCAAATTGGTGACTTTTTTTCAGTTTTTATTGTTTTATACAGACAGACACAGTCAGATACACACACACACATATAATACAGCCTGCTGAATCCATTTTTGTAATTTATGTGTATGATTTTTGGTTGATTTTTGTATTGGATAAGCAGTGAGGTGCTCATCCTTGGGAAAGGCTAACTCTCCCTCATCAGTCATTAGTGACCTGCTGTTCTTCGTTAAGGGATCGGACCCCACGAAGTTTTCCACTTTCTGCCTTAGTGTATCTATTGATACTGCTACTGGTCAGGTCTTGTTTAGGCAGCCTTTTCTAGGAGACCCAGTCTCGCGGCAGACTTCCCGGGCCTCCGGTTCTTGTAAGCTTTCTGCCCCCCTTCTGAGATGTTCCCCGAGCCTTGGGTGCAAGACTTGTGCTGTAGGTGGACCCATGGAGTCTGGGTTCCCCACAGCCACTAAAAGGGTTATGATTGGAGTCCTTGAATTCATAAATTGAGAGGTGTGAGGAAAGGGGGACCAGACGCCCGTGGTAGCCTAAACCTAAACAGCATGCCGATGTCCGTCCAGTTGTTGAAGTTCATGAAGCTTTTTTTTTTAACATTATGAAAAGTTCAAAGTGCTATTGAACGAATACAGACAAATTTAAGATAAATGTAAATACCACTTGCCTGTGCCCTGAGGGATGCATGGATGTTGTCAGTTTCTTGCCCAGGTGAAAGAAGTAAAGCCTCAGGGAAGCCAGTGAGGAAGTACCCAGTAGTGATGTAAATGTTGTTTGTCCCCATTGTGCTGTTGCACCTAGTTTTCCTTTTGGTGCTGCGGGATTGGATCTAGGCTCTCTCCTAGTATGCGTGGCAAATGCTCCGCTGCAGAGATGCGGCTTCTCCCTATTCTCTTCATTCATTTGTTTTTAGTACTGGGGATTGGACCCCGAGACTTGTTCATGCTAGGCAAGCACACTGCTGTTGTGCTACAACCCCAGCCCCTGCTCTGAGTCTAAGAGGAGCGTGTTGCATGCAAGCTGAAGAAGCAGGACAGAGACTCGGGGCTTAGAAAAGGAGAAATAGCTAACTCTGTTGTGCTCAAGTGGTCAAGAAGAAACCTGGAAAAACCAGTGTCATGGGCTGGGAAGAGTGAGTTTCAAGAAAAGCGTAAAAGAATTTTGATAAGAAAAGCAATTCCAATGAGAACTTTGAAATCAACGTAGAAAACGTGTGGTTATAACAGGATCACCCAGGACAGTAAACCCTGGAGTGAAGGCACTATACATTCAAATGGGGGAGTGTGGTAGCGGCACTGCATAATTTAGACTGATAAATGCTCATGAGAAGTTTCTATTCCTCTTTTTGTTTTGTTTGTCACTGTACCAAACCAGCTGATGAAGCAAAAGGATAAAGACTTATTTTGACTTGCAGTTTCAAAGATTTCAGTCCAAGCTTTCTAGGCCCCATCAGTCTGGGCTTGTGGTGAGGGAGGTTATTAGGGCAAAGGGTGTTGTGGAGTAAAGGCACACATTTTGTGGTGACCAGGAAGGAGAGGGAAAGACCAGAGAGGGGACATGCCTGCAGTAACCTCCTTCCTCCAGTTGCCCCACTCCCTGGTTCCTGGAACCACTACCCACTAATGCTCTCTAACTCTGAACTCATCAATGGTTTAATCCATTGATTAAGTCAAAGCCCTCACAACACGCTTCCAAAAGCCTGCTGTACTGGGAAGCATTCCTTCAACACAAGCCTCTGGGAATATTCATAACTAAACCGTGATGGCCTCTTGAAAATTTATTCATACCCTTGTCTTCCAATAACCTTCCTCGTCCAAACAGCTCTCTGAGAAAACTCAAGGATCCTGCCCCATCCCAAGTGTTTTAGAATCCCAAGAATCTGCTCGCTATCTCAGTCATTTAAGATCGAGGGCATGGCCACAGCAAGTGAGTCATGTCTCTTGGGGTGTCTCTGGCCATCCAGGGGCAATCTGCCCTTCCTCTTCCTTTTCTAGTCTCTAAGTAGAACATGTTGACCCTGGGAGAGGGCAGAGACATTGTGGCCGGAGATTTGTTGGCATCGTCAATCAGCCTCTCCAGCAAGCATTTCTAGAATGCTTCCTCTGCCAGAAACTATGGAGAAGAATGAAGAAAACCTCCTCCCCTCATTCACCATCTGGCCAAACTATTTTCTTTACAAGTGGTAGGTTTCCACCATGGTACTAACCTGGGAAGTCTCACTAAAATCTAGAAGAGTTAAAACCATGTCTGTCCTCATAAAAGCCTCTCAGCTCCCCGCTTCCGCTCCATCACCGTGGAAGGGTTCGTGTTCTGCTCTGCTGTCACCTAACGTCCTGGTCGCATCACAAACCCTTTCTGCCCCGGCCTGCTGGACCCACACCATTTCCTACCCTTGTCAGTCAGCTTGGAAAACTGTCTTTTCCAAACAGATGCCTACTTAGAGTCTTGGGTGGATGGGGGCTCATTCTTCCATCTTTCTGCCACTGTGTAGGCTGGCTGACACTCCCCTTTAGGGGCTCCTTGAAACACAGCACTGATTTCTTTCCTTCTTTCCTTTCTCCCTTCCTCCCTTCTTCCCTTTCTTTCTATTTGTGTGTTTGTTGCTCTGTGCTTGACATATCAAAGCCCTAAAGTTTTAGTGTATGAATTACTAATATATGCTATCGTGTCACAGAGGGGAGTTTTGCAGACTGCCGCCATGCACTTCATTAATGGAGCAAATACAGAACTGCGTACTCTTCTCGCAGTTTTCTAGGGCACCTGTCACTATGCTTGGGTCTTCAGTGTCTCCAGAGGTCTGTGGGCAAAGGCCTGTTCTCCAAGGTGTGTGGTAGTGGAGCTTTTGCAAAGTGGAAGCTGGAGGATGGTCTTGAAGCCACTGGGGCAAACAGCCTTGATGGAGCTAAGGTGGTCCTGCCTCCTTCCCTCACTTCCCCTTCCCAGCAGGGACATGAGCTGTTTTGTTCCCACCATAACGCAGGGCCAACTGATCAAAGACTGTAACTAATAAATATGAGGCCAAGTATGTCATTTCTTTTTGTAATTAAATGATCTTTTATGGTAACAGAAAGCAAATGAACACATGCACACACTGTTAAATATCAGCTACAGACACATTCTAACAAAACTGTGATTGGAAGGTCCCCTTTAGGCTGTTCAAAAGCCTCTTTCAGCTAGCTTGGAGAGCTGAAGCGCCCTATAACCTTAGAAGGTTTTCAGCACCCGAACACTCGCGTTAGGAGATTCTCTTCCACACACGTCATCTTTTTATTACTTCATTATAAAGATTCTTGAGGATATATATTTTAAAATAACATTGTTTACATTTATATCTATCATATTTACAGACATATTCATTCATTCATGTACACGTGTGAGTCCACACGTGCCTTGGCGCATGTGTGGAGGTCAGAGGACAGCTGGTGGGATCACTTTTCTCCTTTCACTGTGGGTGGCTGCTAAGATTGAACGCAGGTTTTCAGCACTGGAGGGAGCACTTTTACCCTCAAAGCCTTCTGGCCAGTCCCTGAAGATATGTTTTAAAGGAAGTACTTGTTACTTGTCAAACTCATTTTTTTTTATTTTGTGTATTGAGAATCTGTGTGTACCCATGTCTTCCTCAAGCCCCCCCTCCACTCAAGCCCCTGGGACCTGCCTGACTCCACCCGTTGGTGCTGGCTAAACAGGGGCTCGTTTTCAAGACTGGTAAAGTGCAATGTTTGGTTTTGTCATTTTTTTTTTTAGATTCCCAACACCTGTCTTTGGGAAGGTACGCATCTTTACACATTGTGTTGAGCACACTGACTTTTCCATCTCAACTCTCTTGACTCCTTCTCTTGGCTGCTGCAGATTCCTGGAGTGGGACTTGGTATTTGATGAAATCACTACAGAGGAAAAGTGTCCCACAGACCAGAGGCGTAGTGATCTGCAGTTCCCTTGATGTCCCCAAGACTTATGTAACAGAGATTTCATTTCAAATGCATAGTCCATGACAACAGACGCTGACAGCACCGACCCCATGGCCTTTGTGTGCTTTGGAATCCTAATGAGGGCTGGCTTGCGGATCTGCAAGCCTGCTAATTAATGGAAAAGGGAGCTTTCTCTTAGCAACAGCATTTTTAAATTAAAGTCAAAACCTAGGTTGAATATTTAATAATTTTGAAAACCAGTAAGTAAATATTACTTAACCTAGTGATAGGGCTATATAAAATATGTTATTAGAGATTTATGACCATGATTGATGTTGATTTTCAAGGTAGCTAAGTAGGTAAAATTGAATAAAATTCCCATCATGTTTTACTACTCTTATCTTTGCCAAAACTGAGCATTTTAATTTATAATAATCAGGCAGCTGATTCCTTTGGGAGTCAACAGACTCTTCCTACTGAAATCATCTGGTTTAATGATTAAAATAAGAAACAAACTGGGGTTAAAGACAATCAGTATATATGAACTTTTGTTCAGTTAGAAAATATGAAAAGAGGCCTTTTTCTTTTTCAGCCTTGCCTTACACCCAGATAAAACTCTGATTGCAACTGGCCAAGTTGGGAAGGAGCCATATATATGCATATGGGATTCCTATAGTGCCCAGACTGTGTCCATTCTTAAAGATGTCCATACACATGGCGTTGCATGCCTGGCTTTTGACTCGGATGGACAGGTGCGTATCTTTCTTAATTTATGTTTTCTTTAATGAGTCCTTAAATTTACCTAAAACTATAATACTAATGGCTACCACTCTTGCAGCTTTCCCTTGGCAAGCATCCCAGAATTCCTCACTGGCTGGCCCCTCTCCAGGCTAGTGGTAATGGTACAGCCCTCTCAACAGGCTCCAGTTTGGGTCTCCTTCTCCCACTCTACTCTCTGATTAATAAGCTCCATAAAGGAACTCCTAAGGTTGGGTCCGCGAGGCGTCAGCAGCCCTGTTTTGTCCCATTATTAGCATCCTATCTGGGCTGAGGGGGCTGGACCAAGCCAATTGCACAGAGCTCAACCCCTGCAAGAACACTGTATCTTTTGCTTTAAGGCTTTCACATCACCTCCTAATGACCCATTCAGAAGATTCTTTTTGATTCTACCTGGAGGTCACTTCTTATTCTTCCTTCTTCCCCTCGGCTCCCTTCTAATTCGAGCAGTCACCAATTCCTCTGTGTTTATGCTTTTCTTTATAATAACTCCCACACAAATCCCACCCCTCCTCCATTTTCGGGCACAGCCCTTTAAATTCTAAGTCAGAGCCATGTATAATGTAATTTCAACATTGTCTCAACTATTATTTTCATAATTCTTATTTCTTTACTGTTTTGTCTGCATATATGTATGTGTATCACATTTTTGTCTGGAGTTCAGGAGAGGTCATCAGATCCCCTGGAACTAGAGTTACAGATGGTTGTGAACCACTACATGGGTGCTGGGAAACAGACCCAGGTCCTCTGCAAGAGCAACACATGCTCTAAGCCCGGGGCATGTCTCCAGCTTCATCTTTACAATTTCTCAGTAATTCATCTCAGCAGCTGGAAATGTCAAAGTACCTCAAAGTCAACAAAGTTTAAAGTAGCATCGCACGAAGTCCAAATATTGTAGGTGGGCATTCTCTGCTAACCAACGTTCCTAGCCACACTCTCCAGTGTAGTCTGGATAGACAGGGTGGCAAGATTAGTCAGGCAAATACTGTGCCTTTGCACGCCCCGTGTCATGCTCCTCTCTTCACCTGAAGTCCGCTGCTTGCTTGTTTGCCGCTTTGGAGACTTGTTCTTTAAAGACATCACAAGGGTATGAGACCAGTACCCACAAGCTATCGCTCCTTCCCTGGGCGTACAACAACACTTGACAGAAAAAGGTTACTATACCTTTAAAAGTGGATGGAAACACAAAGGGCTTATTCCTGGCTCCAGCTGCATTCCCCTTTTCACTGAAGTGGCAGCCTTCCTCTCCAGCCGTGGCCATGTCCCTACACGGTGTCCCTTCTGCCATCTCTTTCAACCTTTGTATCTCAATTAATTTATTCAGTAAGTGTTTGGCTAAATCAGTGTTAGTTTAGTAAGTTAGTGTCATGCAAACAGGAGTGAAATCACTGATAGACATTCAACCACACTAAGAGTGGAAGAAATTCACTCGATGAAGATGAGCTCACTGATTTGGATCTTTTTAAAGTAATTAACATTGTGGTATCTTCCCCTGTTGTGAGAGAGCACTGGCCTGCTCGTTTTTAGAACTGATGGGAATGACTAAATTAAATGAGTTGGGACACGTACGGCTGTGTAATCATAGATGTAGGCTGTGTAATCATAGATGTAGGCTGTGTAATCATAGATGTAGGCTGTGTGCACTCAAGCACATTCTCTCATGCTTTCTCTATTTGAGCAAAGATCTATACCAAATTTTGTTTTGAAATATCACAAAAATGCTATGCACTAGAGGGAAACTCAGCTTTCATTATGAGTTCTTTGTCCACTTTATTTCCCCCTTTTTCATTTCATTCATCTATTTCCTTTTGGAGTCCTGGCTATTTCGACAGTCTACCTGGCTGGGTAGACTGTCTGAACTGCCATGATGTCTTTCACGTGCTTGCTGATGTTTATTCCTTCAGGTCTGCTGTATTCCCGGGGCAGAGTTCACTGAAATCCAATAATACTGAGAAAATGACAAATTCCTCATTGCCTCATAATTGAAAGTGGGGCTTGTCACTGTAAATGAACAAAATAGATTTCTTTTAACTTTTTTTTTAGCTCAGGAAAAATGCGTGTCTCTGCTAGTGTTTGTTAACTGATTTTTCCATTAAAAATAAACTGAGTAAAATTTACCCATTCTAATTTGCTTATATTGATAAAAGTATTTTTAAATTATTAAATTATGTTTTATCATTTCTTTTTAAATTAACTTACTTTCATATCACATGCATTGGTGTTTTGCCTGCATATATGTCTGTGTGAGGGTGTCAGATCCCTTGGAACTGGAGTTCCAGACTGTTGTTAGCAGCTGGGAATTGAACCTGGATCATCTGGAAGAGCATCTAGTGCTTTTAGCCCCCAAGCCATCTCTCCAGCCCTGTCTTCTAATTTCTATTGCTACAACTCTCAATGAAAAATTATAGCAAGGTCCCACGGAGCCGAGCAGAGAGGAGCTGGCAACCCTCAGTAGGCCTGCTTTTGGGACCGGGATCCTCGCCCAACCAGCTTCCGCGGATTCATCTGGACTCTGTCCCGGCTGCACCTGAGCTCGGCCCACCCGGGCTGAGGCCTTGGGGGAAGGGCGAGTCCCCTGCTAGGGGGCCTCCTTTGTCCCACGGAGCCGAGCAGAGAGGAGAGGGCAACCCTCAGTAGGCCTGCCTTTGGGACCGGGAACCTCGCCCAACCAGCTTCCGCGGATTCATCTGGACCCTGGTGAGTGGGCCCCA
>PVIU01009318.1:0-38483 GCA_004026605.1 Ondatra zibethicus
TTTTTAAAAAGAAAAATGAGACAACTTACAGGCATGAACACTCAATCTACGCATACTTTTCCACCTGCCTTCAACATGCTTTCCTAGATTTTCTCCTCAGACATGACTAGATTGTTCTCTTCCCCCTGATCTACTTACCCATCTAACTATTTCACTCTTCCCTCTCATGCCTCGCCCCCTTCTCGCTGGTGTGAAGGTCCAACCCAAAGCCTCAGGTACACTAAGTAGATCCTTTGACATTGAGACATTCCCTGCCCATCTTACTCTATGTCAAAGCTCCCTAACATTCAGTCCCACTTAGTTTTCTATTCTCATCTAATTCTCTCCCTTGACACTTTAAATTATATTCTATAGGTTAACTATTACCCAACTTTTGGCTCTAACCCAGATCTCTCCCATTACAAACTTGTATTTCTAACATCCTACTCACAATCTTCATTTGGTTATCTAATAGGTATCTCAAGATTAGTGAATTTATCCTTGACTCCAAAGCTGTGCTACCTCCTGGGATCTCTATTTCTAAAACCATGGTAATCATGCTGGCCTCCTGTCTTCTCTATTCCATCTGCAAGGAAATCTTGGTTCTCTTTCCAAAATATATCTGGACCCAAACCATGTCCACAGCCACTATCTAACTTGAGCCATCATCAAGCCTCTTTTGGGTTACAATAGCTTTCACCTGCTCTCCCAGCCTTCAGCCTCACTCTTCTCACCCTGTTTTCAAAAGGGGAAAACAGAAAATCCAATTAAAACTCAAGCCAGGGAAAACTGTAACTTCCTCAAAACAAACAAAATTAGCATAGGACCCAGCTAGTCCACTCTTAGGTATATATCTCCAACAAATAAAAGCAGAGGCAAGTGTGTGAGGTATATGGGAGGCTGAAGCAGAAGAGCTGCCACAACTCTGAGACCAGTCTAAGCTATAGCTGAGATTCTAGCCAACTGAGGCAACAGAGCAAGACCCTATTTGAAAAACAAATAAGGGGGGAGGAAGAAAAGAAATAAAACAGAAACTAAAACAGGCTCTTGTGTATACCAATACTTACAGCAGCATTATAAAGCAGCCAAAGGGTAGAAAGAGCCAAAAAGTCAGCAGATAAATAGACAAAATGTGCCCTATATACACAGTGGAATATTTGACTACAAAAAAAATAAAATTCTGATACACATTACTACATGACAGATCCTAAAAACATTCCAAATGAAATAAGTGTGATATAAAAGGATAATATATCGTCAGGCTGGACATGACGATATATGCCTGTAATCTCAGCACTCAGGACACTAAAGCAGGAAAATCGTGAACTCAATGCCTATCTGGGCTGTAGAATGAAACTGTATTCCTATCACCACAAATATATGTAAACAATGAATATACATGCATGTACAAATATATATAAAGAATGTGCATATATTACATGATTCATTCATATGAAGTATCAAAGATGGGCAAATTCAAAGAGACAGAAAGTAGGATGGAAGTGACCAGGGTTTGTATCTTCTTAAGACAGTGAATTTTCTTTTGCATACATTGAATTTGAAGCACCTATAAAATTGTCAAGTCAAAGTATCTGGGAACCAACTGGCTACATGAATCTACTAAGGAAGAAAAGCTAACTGAAAATCCTAAATATAATATAGACAGTGACTGACAACAAAGAAATAGTAGGAAGAAATAAAATTGGAGGAATGGACCCTGGTCCATGAGATGAGCCGAGGAGTCTAAAAAGGAGACAAAGGAGCTCCTCTTGAAGCAGAGAACCTCAGGTTAAAGTGGGCATAGAGTTAATATTTCTACTCCATTCCAGAACTTTCCTAAACTAGCAGCCATGATTTAAAATATAAAAAGGCATAGATACATAAGGAACAAGGTGATAGTGGTAATATTTTAGAAGCTGCCAAGCATATAACTACTGGTAACTGACTTAGCAGAATAAAGAAAGATGGACACTAAGTCAGAGAATAACCCGGAAGCAACCTCAGTTATAACTCCAAAAGGCTTAGAGACCATGGGCACTTTAGTGCTGGCTTGGATGTGAAAGTAAATGCAGGGCAGAAAACAGGCAAAGTGACTACACGTTTGAGAAAGAATAAGCACTCTACAGTAAACCTCTAAGACAGCAGACAACTAGTTCACCTATGCAGAATGTAAAGCAATGCATGTCAACTGGGAGTAGTGGCCCAGGAGGATTTTAGTTTAAGCACAGTCTGAGCTACATGGTAAGAAACAAACTGTAACAACCGGCCAGTATCAGTCAGGAAAACAGTACAAATTGATAAAGCAGCTATGCTGCATTGCAGAAAGGGAGAAATAGGTAAACATGTGTCCGGTGGCTTTCAAAATCCAACAAAATCCAAGATCTCAGCTTTATACTGCCACTCAGTAGAGGAATATTAAAGCAAAGTCTGGATGTTGATGCTACTGTAAATCTACTCCCCAAGGAGAAAGAGTACGGCTTACAGGATTCCCCAAGAAACAGACCAAACCTGCAGTCAACCCCACCCATGTGCACAGATTTACATTAATGTTTAATGACCTAGTCCTGAATATTTGACCAGCCAATATCACTAGACTTCTGAGGAAGGTTTCTTGCCAAAAATACAGTCAACAAACAAAGCAAACAGGAGACAGGAAAAAAAAAAGAAACTAAGAGAACTTAAAAAAAAAAATTGGTAACTATTAGTAATATCTTCAGAAAGATAATAAGAAATTTCACCCATGAAAATATCAAACACTCAAAGGTAGGGGAGATGACTTTTCTCTTTCTCAATAGTTGTCATAATAATGATCTTCAAAAAAAATTTTTTTTTTTTTTTTTTTGGTTTTTCGAGACAGGGTTTCTCTGTAGCTTTGGAGCCTGTCCTGGAGCTAGCTCTTGTAGATCAGGCTGGCCTTGAACTCACAGAGATCCGCCTGCCTCTGCCTCTTGAGTGCTGGGATTAAAGGCGTGCGGTACCACCACCCGGCAAACACGTAGTTTTTTGTTTGTTTGTTTGTTTGTTTTTGGTTTTTTAAGACAGGGTTTCTCTCTGTAGCTTTGGTGCCTGTCCTGGAATTAACTCTTGTAGACCAGGCTGGCCTCGAACTCACAGAGATCTGCCTGCCTCTGCCTCCTGAGTGCTGGGATTAAAGGCATGTGCCACCACTTCCCCAAAAAAATTATTATTTGAGCATGATGATACATACATGTAATCTCAGCACCTGAGAGGCTATAGCAAGAAGATTATAAGTTTGAGGTTAGCTTGGTTTATGAAGTAAGTCCCTGTCTCAAGAAATCAATTAAAAATTACACACATTTTGCCCCTTTCCCAGAGAGTAACAGAATATACAGCATAAAGAATATATTAAAAAAATCATAAAAACAGCAAAAAAAATTACACACATCATTTCTAAAAAAAATTTAAGTAATCACGCCAAATGTTGGAAACAGCACATTCTGAGACCATTAAGAAAGTTTCCTCTGTATGAGACAAGCCCAAATGTGCACACACATATGCACAAGCACGCAAACATACAGCACTTGCCTGTTTTCTTCCAGGATTTCAATTAAACTCTTGTGCATAAAATGAAACACTGAAAAGAAAAAAGAATATAATGACAAACCAGAAGTGCAAACTGGGTTCCAGCTTCAGTACCAGGAACATTTTCAAACGTCTACCAGAAACGAAGTCATAGAGAAGCAGAAACTTCAAAGGAGCATGGTGCACGTTAGTTATGTGGGATACTCCAATTCTCCCAAGAAATGGAAAGCAATCAGCTTCAAAGCCACTCCAGAGAAACTGTCACCCCTCAAAGCAAAAGAAAAGATCAAGACTCACCATTTTCAAGTAGACTGACAACACTTGCTCTACCTGCAGGTAGGAAAATAACAATGCTAAGGAGTTTTTGCCAAAATGAACATTTTAAAAAAGTGATGTAATGACAGACATTAGCTAGGAAAAGTACTGGCTTACCCAGGTTAAAGTTCTCCATGCAGGAAGATATATTGTCGATTACTTTTCTATAAGAATATAAGTCAGCAGTATTTAATTCTTCTTGAAGGTGAGAAGTAAAACTGTGTGTAGCCTCAGTCAGAAAAAATTTAGGTAGGCCATTCAGTGAGCTGCAGAGAAGAAGCAAAGAATGAAAAGCTTATATCACTGGGATAAGTACGGAGGGAGGAGAAATATACAAATGTTAAACTCTGAACCATACCTTTAAAATACAGCTCTGAAATTATAACTTTATACTGCCATCACCAAAATTCCCTATCTACCATTTCTCATCTGTCTCCCTGGTTCCATTTTGCTGTTTCTGATTCTCCCAGGCTTTTCTCAACAGAGTAGCCAGAGCAATAGTGATGTGGGATGTCCTTCTGTAAATGTATTGCTTTTATTGGTTGATGAATAAAGCTGTTTCAGCTATTGGCTTAGCAGAGTAAAGCCAGGTGAGAAATTCGAACAGAGATATAGAGAAAGAGTAGATGGAGTGAAGGAGATGCCATGTAAGCTGCCAAAGGAGTAAAATGCCATAATCTTACTGGTAAGTCACAGACTCAAGGAGATATGTAGAATAATAGAAATGGGTTAAATTAAGACATAAGAGCTAGCTAGAAATACATCTGAGCTATTGGCCAAATGGTGTTGTAATTAATATAGTTTCTGTGTGATTATTTGGGTCTGGGTGGCCAGGAAATGAATACTCAGTCTCAGCTTACACAATAGTACTAAAGCACCATGCAGTCACTATGAGAATGGTTTCAGAACCAACCAGGTACAAAACCTGAGGGATGTTTGACCTCCTATATAACATACTGAGCATTTGTATTATACCCTGTGCATATTCTCCCATATACTTTAAACCACCTCTAAGTTGTTTGCAATGTGTAATGCAATGTGGATGCTATAGTAACAGTTGCTTTCTCTGTCGTTTAAGGGACGATAATAAAGAAAACAAGTTTGTACATGTTCAGTACATGACTGAGTTTGCCAAATGCAGAATGCAGAGACATAAAGAACTGACCTGTGATCCTCTAGCAAGCTCCACAAACAGCAGCACTAATAGGCACAGCTCACAGTAAACTACAAGGCGTTTCAAAACCTGCCTCTCTCCCTCACCATTAGACCCTCTGACTTCATCTCAATCCTTGATCACTTAGCTCTGACTATATGACTTTTCTTTGTTCTGAGAGCTTTTCAAAATCTTTTCACTTATTTCCTCCATCTAAAACACACTTCCTTCAAATACCAAATAATTATCACCTCAAATCTTGTAGGTCAATCTCAGATATTACATACTATAAGTGAAGGAAGAGGTGAGGCGTAGCCAAACACACAGTAAACACAGTCATGCTAGTGCTCCTTTCTCCACGGCTCTCGAGCCATCAGTTATCCTGTACATGGTGCTGGCTGTCCTGTTTCCCTTAGCATCTAAGACTCCACAAATATAAGCTGTTACATTCATTTTAACCTCAATTCCTAGAAATGTGCTTGAAACACAGTAAGTACTTAACAAAAATTTCCTTACTATAAAAGTTAAACTTGCGTCAATTTTAATACAATTCAATCAAAACACACATTTTTTTTGAAAAGTTCACTACTTTCTAGAAGAAATAATCTAAAAACTGGAATATTCTGAAAAAGAAAATTTAGTAGAAAGGTAACTTATTCTGTATTTGAATCATAGTATTAAAATAGTAAAAGAAGAATGGTATTGGTATAACAAATACACACAAGTGTAAAATAATCAAACCTATGTTTACATAAAAATACATAATGATAAGGAGTATTCTAAATATGAAGAGAAATGCATGAGCCAACAATCTGGGGATAACAGAGATCCTAGGTGAAACTAGATCCCTACCTCACCCAATACTCAAAACTTGATTGTAGATGGATTTAAAAACTGAACAAAAAAAATAAGACAGATAAATAAAAATCTTGAATTAGAGAAAGCATAAATAGGCAGGGCAAAAAGTTTAGAATCTATATAAGGAAAAGTATTAGTAAGGTCAAGGTCTTTTTGATTTTTACAAAGACAATATATCATGCAGAAAGTGAAAAATAAAGGAATATATTTGGCACACAATCTATATAGAGCACTTATAAATCAAGAAAAGATTATAAGACAATGAAAAGATATATAATAATTTAAAAGGTAATCAAACTCCACACATTGCAAAAATGTTCAACCATGAGTTGGCGATGTGGTTCAATGGGAGGGTATCTGCCTAATATACAGGAGCCTCACGGGGTCAAAACCCAGCAACAAGAAAAGTTCAACATCAACAATCTGGGAGAAACAAATAATAAAATAGCATTTCTCATCTTTAGATTTTAAAAATGTAAAAACTGGTATCATCCAGTACTGGAGAGACACAAAGAAATAAGTAGTGTCATTCACAGCTGGAGAGGCATAAATAAATAGCTTAGGAGAAAAACAGTCATCAACATCTACAAAATAGGTCTTTTGGTCTAGAAATCCCATTCTAGTAATTCCTAGATTACACACATTCTGTGTATCACTATGAATATCACTACAGCATTGCTGGAATAATGAAACCTACAACATCAGATATTCGTAAGTGGCAAGGAGATAAATAAACCAAATAATATGTATCATGATATACATTTTGATATATCGTAATATGGAGTACATACACAGTCATAAATGCAAACAAAACACTCTCAAAACAAAAAATAAATGAACATATTTTAAAAGGGCTATTTTGGGGCTGGAGAGATGGCTCAGAGGTTAAAAGCACCGCCTGCTCAGCCTAAGGTCCTGAGTTCAATTCCCAGCAACCACATGGTGTTTCACAATCATCTGAAATGAGATCTGGTGCCCTCTTCTGGCCTGCAGGTAGAACACTGTCTACAAAATAAATAAATACATCTTTAAAAAAAGGGGGGGACTATTTTGATATAGAAATTTCTCTAAGATATTCTATTTACTTGTTTGTTTGCTTACACATGGGTACCACTGCACACATATGGACATCAAACTTGTAAGAGTTGGTTCTCTCTTTCTACCATGTAGAAGGCAAAGATAAAACTCAGACTGTCAGGCTTGATAAGAATTACCCTGACCCACACAGCCATCTCACCAGCCCTCCAAGATATTCTTTAGTAAACAAATTAACTACAGAGTATTGTGTAGAATATAATCCCATTTATGTAAAAATATTAAAACCAAAACACAGTATACATGTTAAACCCAAAGAAAAGGTTTCAAAAACCAAAAACCAAAATTAGAATGACAACCCTTTCCTAAAGAAAATGAAACAAGGGGCTGGAGAGATGGCTCAGAGGTTAAGAGCACTGCCTGATCTTCCAAAGGTCCTGAGTTCAATTCCCAGCACCCACATGGCAGCTCACAACCATCTATAATAGGATCTGATGCCCTCTTCTGGCCTGCAGTCATACATGCAGGCAGAACACTGTATACACAATAAACAAATAATTAAAAAAAAAGAAAGAAAATGAAACAAGGCAAAAATGGTGGAATTCAAGCTTCACTTAATTTTTTAGACTTCTGTATTATTTAATACTTTATATGAAACATATAATTCTGTACTATCTTAGAATAGATGGGGGCAGGGGAAAAAAGCAAGGCGATAGATTTAAACATCCACGTAAAAGAACTGACCCAGAAACCAGTTAATTGGGGCCCAAAGAATAAATGTGCAGCTTATTTTTTTTTTATTCTATAACCTAAGGCTTTTTGCTTTCTAAAAATGTCAAACAGATACATAGAGAGTATAAATGAAACTTGTAGTAATATACTTTAGTTTAATTTTACCAAAACAATGAATGAACTTTGCTTTTGTCCTCTCTCTTTTTTCTTTAAGTGCTGGGGATGGGACCCAGGTTCACCTGACTAGGTAGGCAAGCAGTACTACTCAAGTGTATATCCAGTTCCTGGCTATTTTTTGTAGCATTCAACTTATACTCTCTTCTTTTCCTTACCTTATCAAAACTTTTTTCAAGGGATTCTTCAGAGTCAAGGAAAAATAAATGCCTGCTAAAATATCCAAACAACTTTGAATAGCGGGATCACACACACCACTTTTATCTACCTTCTCCAGGAAAGGCACAATCTATAATTAAAAAAAAAAATCAAAGCAATTCTAATATCAAATACATCAAACTAAGATGATTACAAATATCCTTTTAAGTCATTTTCCTTTTCTTTGAAAGGAAGGAGGGTGACTTTGAACTTCTGATACTCCCACGACTACCTCTTGAGAGTTGAGACTACAGGCATGTGACACCATGTCTGATTCATGTGGTGCTGAGGAGCAAACCGGGGCAAGCACTCTACCAATGGAGCTACATTCTCAGACTGATTCTACTGGTCAGTCATTCTCATCAACTTAGACCATGAAACCCAATATGGACAACTTCAACAGAGCCACCATATACGGGCTGCCCATGCATGCTTCAGCACTGCCAGGGCATAAATTTCAAAACACACACACATGCCCCCATAGCAATATAGAAAATCTATAGCATTCTTTAGAAGTGAGTAATATATTTAACTGATTTCAAAGTGTGTATGTGTGAAAAATCTAAATGCTGAAATACAAATAAGAACAATCTATATTTTAAATTAACTTTCAAATGTGTCTGCCGAAATTAAAGATTCAAAATTAATAGTAATTTTTAAAAAAAGTTGCCAGGCAATGGTGGCACACACTTTTAATTCCAGCACTTGGGAACAGAGGCAGGCAGACTTCTGTGAGTTTGAGGCCAGTCTGGTCTACAGAGTGAGTTCCAGGGCAGCCAGGGCTACACAGTGAAACCCTGTCTCAGGAAAACCAAAGAAATAAAAATTTAAAAAAACTGCACACAATTATCTCCTATCTACTTATAATCACAATGATGGTGGAAGCTTAGATACTATTTCTATTGCTGCTCTGAATAAAAAGACATTACACGGTGAACAGAAAAAGGAAAAACTATCATTTGGTGATAAATTGGCATTAAACAACTAAAGCCAAAAACTGTCAGTTAATTTTTAAAATCCTTAATAGCATGATAATATTTAAGACACATCATGAACAAAAACTCCACTTACCTGTTTAACAGAATGGATTTGGGACACTCCATCCGTGAGCTGTACACAATGTAACAACAAAGAAGCTAGGTTTTTCCCTTCCGCATCAGCAAAAGCTAAGGAACAGGAACAAAACTTTCAATATTTATTCATTGTTTCTTCCTTATATATGCTACAAAACTGCTAAGGATATAAACCAGGGCCAGTGAGTGGGTTAGCAGTGAGTGGCTTACCACCAAGTCTGACCCTGAGTTTCAGTCCCCAGAACCCAAGCAGTGGAGGGAGAAGAGCCAACTCTCAAAAGTTGTCCTCTGACCTCTACACCTGTGTCAGGGCATGTGTATGTCCACATATACACATGCTGTCATAGTTTGCTTTCTACTGCTGTTACAAATACCATGGCCAAAAGCAACCTGGGGAGGAAAGAGTTTATCTTTCAACTCCCAGGTCACAGTCTGTCACTAGTAAAGTCAGGACAGGAGCTCAAGGCTGAGACCTGGAGGTAGGGACCTAAGCACAGACCATGGAGGCAGCGCTGTTCACTGGCTGTTCCATGTGGATTACTCAGCTTGCTTTTATTATACAACCCAAGACCACCTGTCCAAGGGTGGTACTGCCTACAATGAGCTGGGCCCTCCTCACATCAATCATTAATCAAGGAAATTCACACACACATGGATTTGCCTATGGGCTAACCCGATGGAGATATTTTCTGATGGAACTTCCCTCTTCCCAGATGACTCTAGCTCAAATTGACAAAAAAAAGTAAACAGCGAGTAAGAGTGTGCACACTCGTCCGTGTGCGCGTGTGTGCATGCACACACACACACAGATTAATAAATAATAAAGTAAAAATAGATACAGAGGCTCTGCCATTAAGAGCACTGGCTGCTCTTGCAGAGAACCCAGGTTCAGTTCCCAGCATCCACATGGCAGCTCACTACCCTCTATAACTATAGTTCCTGGGGATTTGATGCCCTCTTATGATCTCTGTGGGCTTCAGGCATACAGATACATGGTGCACATACATACATAAATCTTTTTTAAAAATATAGAAACCAAAATAGCAAGCAGAACTCAGTCTAAAGACAAATAATATTTAACAAAACTATTTTTTATCCAAAATTGAATACAAAATATGGAAAAAATTAAACACAAAAAATTTCAGCATTATATTCTAGAGGGTCCCAGAGACTTAAATACCCTGCTTGTAAACTTGCAAATTCATTCACTAAACTAATGAAACTTAAAAATCACCTACATCTCAAAATTTCCAGGTCCTGATGACAGACAGTCAATGCAGCAACCTGCATTTCTCTTTTCTTCTTCACACCCATTTCAGACAGGACAAACAGTAGTCTCTGAAGGAAAGAAGAGTTTAAGATGTTGGTCCAGTGGAGGGTTTCTCCTGCAACACTGACATTTAGGCCACATGACTGCTGAGGATGTTGTCCTGTGCACTATAGGATGCTTAGCTTCCCAGCCTCTATCCCATTAGAAGCCAGGAGCATCTTACTACCAACAAGACAACCAACAGATGTCTCCCAACAGTGCCACTATTAGAGGACACAATCATTGAGCTGAGGATATCTGGCTTACAAAAGAAAAACTGTGTGCTTGTTTGTTTGTTTGTTTAGTGGTTTTGCTGCTATTGTTTAAAATGGAATCTCACTATGCAGTCCTTAAAATAGCTGCTGCTTTGAAGGAGAGATTTCTTTTGTCCCACTGAAGGATTAGAAGGTTGACAAAAGCTTCAAATTGCAGCCTAAGTCAAAGAAGACCTCTGTGGTCCAGTGAGGAATAGGCTACCCTCAGACTCCCAGGCAGAAACTGAATCAATATAATTTCACATATAGGCCTGACTCAGCATACTAACTGCCTCCCCACCCCTGCCACCTCTGAAGAATTCATTCTTATCAATCATCAAAGTAATCTTTTAAAAACACTAACAAAGTCTAAACATGCACTTACTTATAATCTCAAGGGTTTCCAATGGCACTAAGTGCAATTTAATTATTAATATCCAAATTTGGGTGTTGGTATTCAAAGCCTGAAAACCATCTAACCCCAGCTTCCTGTTTTTCATTTCAAAGCAATCTGCTCTGCCACTTTAAGAGCGCTCACAGCTCCTGATGCTCTTGTTACCACCCATGGGCCTTCCAGATCTGTCCATTAATGCTGTCCCACATATACGGCAAGACGTTTCTTATTATCCAAGTTTGTGAGTGAATACCACCTGAGAAGCTTTCTGTCACTTGACCTACAATGTCATACACCCCTTCTATTATTTACAGCACCTGAAATTACATGTACTCGCACATCTGTGTATTGTCTGTTTTCCCTATTAGCAAACTCCAAGAAGGTGGTAATTTTAATGGTGAGTCCAGTGTTTTAATTCTCAATTCTTTCACCATTCTACACCAGGCATGTAGATACTTTATAAACATTTGTTGGACAAAACCAAGGAATTAACATCTGGTAGAGACATTCTGAGAGGGACAAATACCTTTAATGGCGAAAAGGTGGACCACCTGTTACCTAAACGTGCACGCTACGGCTAAGTGTCAGGCTGATACTGATACTAAAGAATTCATAGTACATTTGGACAAAAAGTCAATACAGTAAAGGCAAGTCAGCAGTCCACCAAAAGGTTAAGAATGAACACAGCTAGCAGAGAACAAGGGAAGAATTTGAAGTTCTTAGTTAAATTTAGAAAATAGTTTCCTAAACGAGCAGCCAGGGTACAAAGTGAGAAGGTACTGAGGAAGGAAACTTAAGACATTCTGGGTAAATGACAAGTTTGCAGCAGTATTTGATCCTGGAGTCCTGGGGACTGCACAGAAAATAGATTCGGTGATTCTGCGTGTTCTATGGATAAACGTGTGTTCTGGTGAACTGGGCCTCCCCAGTGCGGGAAATACCCCTGTCCAGCCTGGTGACTTTCTGCTCGTAGGTACCATTTGCTGCTTCCCTCCCATCTACATCTTTCAGATTCCCACGTGGAGTCCGAAGAATGACAGGCGAAAAAGTGGTAAAAGGCCTGTCTCCATGGAGACCTAAGCGACCAGAGCCACAGGCTGGCACCCTCAGGAAGCCCTGCAGGCTGGCCCGGCCGCGCTGTGTTGAGTCGGTCCCACGCGCCCACGCGCCTGGCAGGCAGCACACCCGCGAGCCAAACCTCTTGCCCGGGGACGTCTGCAAAGAGTCTGCAAACCTCTGGACGAGTCCCGGAAGCCCGTCTACTCTATGGCGTCCCGGCGGCTCGTAAAGTGGTTCGCGATCCTCAACCGGAGGTCCCGGTGCCGGGAAGCAAACCGGGATCTGGCAAGGAAATATCGCGAGAGTAGCCGGATGCCGCTCCGCCAATCAGAACTACGGAAGAGCTTTGATGTCATCAGAGAGGGCGTTAGCGAGTGGGTTCGGATAGACCGCGACATCAGATTTTTGGATCAGTGTTCTTGTGATCCGGGCTGCTGTTCGCCACACACGCCTTACCTTCTTCTAGGTGGCAGGGCTGCAGCCTCCACACCCCTAGGTGTCAGTACCACATTTCTGTCTCAATCCAGACTTTCTACACTCACTGTGTCCAGAGACAGGGCAGAAACTACCCGCGACGACTGTTGCCCTGCAGTGAACTGAAGCCACAAGCAATGACTTGAACTCCACCATCCGAACCTTGAAAGCTGCCTTAAGAGTGTATCTTTTACACAGCTCACAAACTGTCACTCAGTCCAGTCCTTAAAAATGAGTAAGAACTGGAGACCTATCACGGCAGTAGGAGCTGGGGCAGGGGACAAAATTAGAAATCAGACAAGATGCTATCTTGAAGCGCATTCGTTGGGGGGGGAAATAATGAAAAATAGGTTCATCGGGTGGATGCTTAAGCTTTTAAATTTTTTCTCAATTTTATATTACTGTGGTTAGTTATTCTTTGTGATTTTGCCACGTGTGTCACTAAACAATAGCTTGTCTTGTTTGATTTTGTGTATATTATCCACCGATTTGCATATTTTAGCATTGCTTTTGGGGTCACACACCTTAAACTGATGGTAATTATTTGATTCACTGTTAACATATAATATGCCATACTACATTTATGCATTCATGCTAGTTAGTGCCTCTGGACGTTTGCTCTGGAAGAGTCCAGATTAGGGGGGGAAAAAGGCAGACATGGCCGTGGATAATGAAGCAGGGCATGGAAAAAGCATGTGGGTTGTAGCTGTGGAGGAGGGAAGCCTGTGGACTGGAGCTGCCTAAGAGTTTAGGGCAGAGGAGGAAGTGCAAAGGACCAGGATGCCAGCCTGGACTCTGAGATGCATAACAAGTGCAGGTGAAAAGGAGCTAGCATTAGCTTTGGTATGCACATACGTGCATGTCAATAGGGAGCCAGATGTGTCTTCTGCCAGAGGCAGGGTAAGTGGGGAAAAGGCTCATCCTGGCAGACACAAATAGTTTTGCAAGTTCTTGAGAAATGCTGAAAATGTCAGCCAGCAATCCAATAGTCCTGCATGAGCTGAGCCAAGACTGTCATTTTGGACCAAGCCAGTGGCCCTGCCCTTTTGGGGTGCCTGGGAATTTCCTATCAATAATAAACTAGTGATACAGTCTAAGGTTCCTGAAATGATGTGGTCTACAGGTCTGGGTTGTGTTCATTTTCTCTGCCAGTTAAAGAATTAAAAAGCAGGAGAAATCTGGAGCACAGCAGATAGCAGCAGAGAACTCTCAAACACAGCAGACAGAGTCAGCAATTGAAGAAGATCTCTGCTCCTTGATCAAAATAAGTATGGGAATTCCTGGGAGCAGTTAGATACTGCCGGCCAAGGATAATGAGGTTTGCTGAGGCAGCCAAGCCCCATCTATGCCAACACCGGGGGTACCCAGCCTTTGGAATGGACTGAGACTGAGCAGAGGGTCTTCAAAGCCATGAAAAAGGCCCTGGTGTCTGCCCCAGCCTGGCCCTCCCAGACATTACTAAGCTGTTCGACTTGTGCATGGGTGAAGCCAGAGGCATTGTCCCAGGGAAAGACTGGTGGCATATCTGTCCAAAAAACTTGATCTGATCACAGCTGGATGGTCAGCATTTATAAAGGCCCTTACTGCCACCACCTTGCTTATAAAAGAATCTGACAAATTAACTTTAGGATACAAACTGTCCCTGATAACTCTACACTCTGTTGAGGCCCTTTTGAGAGGAATACCTGAGAGATGGATGTCTAATGCCCAGGTGACCCCATAGCAAGCCCTGCTTCTGGATCAACCCCGCATTTGGTCCCTGCCACTCTCCTACTAGACAACCCCTCAGATCCCCTGCATGACTCTCCTGAAGTTACTGACCTGATTTGATTGACGTACCATTGGCAATACCAGATGAGGTATTGTTCACAATTGGGAGCAGTTTCATCCAAGACGGGATCAGGTATGCAGGGGCGCAGCTTTGGTGACCCAAGATAAGACTATCTGGATACAGTCTTTAAGCAGGGGACCTCATCTCAACAAACTTTACCTTTGACTCAAGCATTTCCCACTTCTCTGGGAAAGACAAGGCTCTTGCCATAAACACTGACAGGAGATTTGCTTTCGCTATGGCCCATGCCCATGGGGCTCTACATAAAGAAAGAGGATTACTAACCTCAGCAGGAAAAGAAATTAAAATAGAGAAGAAATCTTAGCCCCATTGGAAGCTATCTGGTACCCAAGAGGTTAACCATTGTTCATTGTAAAGGACACCATAAAGCAGATTCCCCAGAAGCCAGAAGCAACAGAGCGGCTGCCTTGGCTGCCCCAAGAATTGGCCCTAAAACCAGTAGGGACACTCAAAATCTTAATGGCCCTGCATGGGACCCGGACCACCCGGAATGGGCTAAGCAAGTTTAGTAGATGCTGCAGGACAGAGTCTGGGAAGGCAGCTGGTGGTAGATCTCCATGAAGTCATCCACCTAGGGGCCACAAAAACTTCTTAACTCCTCAGACCTAGGTATTGTTCCAAATTTGGAAAGACTAATTAAAGAAATCACTTTTAGATGTGCCACCCGTGTTCAGGGAAACCCCAAGTGGGGAAGGAAGCTCCTACACAAGGCTTCCGGGCTCAAGGAAATGGGCGAAGTGCGATCCTAATTAATCTTAACAATAAAAACCCGGAGTCAGATATTGAGGGTGAAAGCTCAAAGAACAGAGAAGGAAAGCAGCCAGCTATCAGACATTTCTTGCCTCTACTAAATCTCAGACCAAATGGGGGCTCCTGTCTCCACTAATCAGACTGAATGGGCCTGAGATCCTATGTCCACCTCTCTAGTGCTGGGATTCAAGGCGTGTGCCTCCCAAGTATTTTTTTTTTACCTTGGTATGAAAGTAAACATCGAAAGACTGAGATACAACACATGGGAAGGGCGCACATTTTAACATTGTAATGAAGAATCAGAACCTCAAGCAAACAGTCAACTTTGTCTTTCTGGGAAGAAACCTCAGTTCAAAGGTGGGAACTATTTCAGACGTCAAGAGGCAGATAGGGATAGTGGGGGCTGCATTCCAGGCACTAGAAAAGGTTTGGTCAGCAAGAGACATGACGACAACAACAAAATTACAAGTATATGAGACACTTGTCTTGAGCTGCCTTCTTTACAACCCTGAAACCTGGACAAGGAAACGCTCCTCAGAACAGCGGCTGAATGTGTTTGAGATGGCATGTCTCAGGAGGATTCTAGGCCTCACACAAAGAGACTGCACAACGGTGACATTAAGAAACATCTCCATCTACAGAAGGAAGTAAACTACAGGATACGGCAAAGGCGCTTGAGAAATTTCGGTCATGTTATGAGAATGAATGACAGCAGATACCAGAAGACAGCACTGCTTGGAGGAGCACGTGGGATAAGACAAAGAGGAAGGCCCCAAAACACTGTTTAGACAGAAGAGAAGAAGACTTTGGAACCTTGGGTATGATAATACACAAGCATCTAGGACTGCCCAGGATAGGAACATCTGGAGAACTGCTATAAACGGGCTGCTCCTACACACTTAAGCATTGCCAGAGCATAAATGGTGATGATGCCTCCCAAGTACTGGGATTAAAGGCATAAGATCCCAAGTGCTGGGACCAAAGGCATGCACCACCACTGCCTGGCTCTGTTTGTCTTTTAGACTGGTTCAATCTCGTGTAGCCCAGGGGGGCCTTGAACTCCTGATCTTCTTGCTTCCTCTTCCTCCTCCTCCTCCTCCTCGGGAGTTAAAATGTGTGCCACTACTGCCTGGCCTCTATGATTAAACTAGTGGCTATTTCTGCCCTCTGATCTCCAGGCAAGTTTTATTTGTCTGAACACAAACAAAATATCATACAACAAATGGGCCTAGGGAGCATTGGGAGTTGGACTTTACTGAAATCAGGCCTGTTCATTTGGCTATAAACAGAAACCTTCTCAGGATGAATGGAGGCCTACCCCACCCAAACAGAGCCTGCTCCAATAGTTACTAAGAAATTTCTTTAGGAAATAATTCTTAGATTTGGACTGCCCTGAGCTTTGCAGTCTAACAATAGCCTAGCCTTTACAGCCAGAGTATCTCAAAATCTCATTAAATATTAATTGGAAATTACATTGTGCTTATAGGCCCCAGAGTTCACGTTAGGTGAAAAAGGTGAATAGAACTGAGGAGACTGATCAAACTAGTCCTGGAAAATTGACAAAACATTGGGCCAATCTCTTCCCCTTGGCCCTCCTCAGGGCCAGATGTACTCCTTTTGAAGTTATGTTTGGGAGACCACCTCCTGTCCTCTCCAAACTCTGAGATAGTCCCCATGTCTGATCACTCCCTTCTCAATTCCTTGAAGGCTTTGCAGGAAACTTGCCAGGCCATGAACCAGACTAAAGGGAATCCAGTCATCTCCCACGGCTGAATCCACCCACGAGTTCTAGCCGGGAGACTTAGTTTGAATAAAGAGGATTTCTGACAGGACCCTGGAACCTGTCCAGAAGGGACCATACCCAGTCATCTTCACCACCCTAGCTGCTGTCAAAGTACTTTTCTCTTGGAAAGAAAGGCCACCAAGGACTACGACAGATGGACCATTGCATGGACCTCAGACCTCTTAAAGATAGGGCTACCCAGAGTTTCTTAGCCCGGGATACACAGTCCCTATCAGCCTCAAACCTGGATGTGGGAATTCAGGAAAAATGAGGATGGGAAACTCTTACCTTCTGTAGGCCCCGCTCTCTTATGGCCATTCCACGGTAAAACAGTGTGGGCCTAGGGAAGGACAGGGAGTCAGTACTTCAGGCTGTGGAGAAGACTGGCTAGAAAAAGGCCTTCAGGGGTAACAGTTTTATGCATGCCCTGTCATGGACGAGGTACCTGTTTCATGACAGTTTACCTGGTTTGTTTGTACTAGCAGTTTTACTAAATGTGTCTCCTCCCGCTAACTGGAAAGTCACACCTCCGCTCTGTTTATGATAATGAACACTATATTTTATTTCCAGGGATAGGCCTATAATAGAGAAGAGGGGAGAAAGCTCATTTGGCCTTGACTCTATGTTAACGAAAGTCAAAAGGGTTCCAGTTCTGCTCCCAATCCTAGAAGAGGCAGGAATAGCTGGTACAACTGCCATAGGCCCCACAGGGAACCAAGGAACCAAGACTTTAAGGAACTCAAGTTCCAGACCAACCTAGACCTAGATCATTTGGAGAATTCTGTTTCCACGCTGGAAAGCCAAGTTGACTTCTTCACAAAAGTAGTTCTACAGAACTGAAGACTTTGCATGGTCTTAGGAGAAAATTGTTGTTTCCATGCCAACCAATGTGGGAAACCATGCTCAGAGAAAACCTCAAAGGGGGAATAAAAGGAAACACAGATCAGATAATTGGTGTCAGTCTTTCTTACCTGGTTCCCATGGCTGAACACCTTCCTATGAGCATTAGCTGATCAGGCTAATGATTGAACCCTGAATTCTCAACTACATCACAAAGAAAAACTGAATTAAGCTACTGGTCCTTAGGACCATCTATGCCCCCTAAAACATAACATATGACTCATGCCCATAGAGCCAGTGGGGAATGTGACATGGCAAGACAGTACTGAGGTTCCTCCATCTTATATTCTTGCTGAGACCATTTCAGGCTTATCTAGAATTTGATCTCCTTGATGGAGAATCCCATGGAAAATTATCAGCTCTATTATAGGAAACCAGGGTCAAGATGCCCTAGCTAGCTTTTCTTAGCTTCTGATAAACAGCCTGCTTGTCAGAACATCCTCCAGCGAACTGACCAGCAAAGTCCCCCAGCTGCTGATGCCAAAACGTGGATTTTGCCTTCAAAAACCCCGTGCTCTGGACACTCGGGCTGCACTTCAGTCCCGAATGCCTGAGTGTAGTCCCAAATGGCTGGAAAAAAACTTTCAGTTGACTATAAACAGTGTCTGAGTGGTCATCTCTAGTGGGCTCCCTGTAACACACATACATAACCAAAACAAATGCTTCTTGAAATAGTAATCAGGAGCTCTGAGACCTTGTTTTCTTAATTCTGATAAGCATAATATTTATCATTTTACTTTGCAGTGTTGAGGATTGAACGTATTTAGGGGTATTTACAATATTAAATAAAAATACACAATGTAGATTACTTCTTCTGATTTTATCCTATTTCTGCTACGTCTTTTAAGTTTGTTTTAATTTATATTTTAATATATGAAATAATAACTTTGCCAGGCAAGGAAATTCCAACACTCAGGAGGTAAAACAAGAGAAATGATGCAAGTCTCTGAGGCTAGCCTGGTCTACACAGGAGGCTATTCTGGACTATACGGAACTACGTAGCAAGACTCTGTCTCAGAAAAAGAGAGAGGAAGAGAGAGAAAGAGAAGACCTGGAGGTTTCTGCTCTTTGTGGAGCTCCTCTCCAGGATGCATGAGGCCCTGGATTCCATCTCTAGAAAATAAATTTCCTTTAGTTAGAGAAATAAGGTATTTTTTTTAAAAAAAATTAGTAGTATGTTTTCAGATACAATTAATTTTTGCATTCATTAGGACATTTGAATAATGAAAATCCAGCCTTTACAGACCATAAGAAAAGGCTTCAATTGCCTGCACAATTGCTACCTGTTTGTAAAGCCAACCTTGAAAACCAGCACAACTGTCCAGCCAAAGGCAAGGCTCTCTTACAAACGTTTTTTCCATACAGATAGCATAAGAAAACCTCCCTTCACCATTCTAGCCCCCCCAGATTATAATATACAATAATGTGCCAACAATGCGAGGTAATGTATATTCATAGTCTCTATGAAAGCATTTTTGAATAGTTTTATATCTAAGATGAAATCCAAAGCAATATACTAAAAGCTCTATATAGGATGCTATTTTTTGTTTTTAACATAAATTTATCCCAAAATTAGTAAAAGTATTTCTGTTACTTATCAATGCTTAAAACACACATTTAATTGTTTCTGTGTGGGTTAGAAATTGAGGAGCAATGTGGCTGGGTACTTTGAACTGGGACTCTCTCATTAGGTTACAGTTGTGTTGGCTGGGGCTGCAGTCACCTGAAGGGTTGGCTGGGGCCAAGGATCTGTTTCCTGACAGTTGCTTACAGAAGACCAGTTCCCTTACCACACAAATCTGTCCCTAGGACACCAATATTAAAACACAGTGGCTGGCCTTCCTCTGAATGAGCAAGAGAAATCCTGGTAGAAGCTTCAGTAACTTTCACACAGCCCAACATTTGGAATGCATCCTATGGGTTTAAAAGGCAATCCATATTCTGTGTAGGAAGGTCTATATAAAGGCACAGCAGCAGGTGACCACTATCAGAAGAGGGTCATATTATGAAGCTGGCTGTTATGGTACTACAAATCACCCGCAGACGCCCCTTGGCATATAAAGTACATTAATTATCACTAACTAAGTAATGATTTGAGGAAGAGACCTGGTCAGTCGTCCTCATCAACTTAGACCAATAAACCCAATATGGACCAGTTCAACAGAACCGCCATATACAGGCTGCCATGCATGCTTCAGCATTGCCAGGGCATAAATTTCATTTTTCAAGTAATCATTTATTTAAGATACATTTGCATATAACTTTCGGTGATGTGTGTGTGTAGGTGAAGGTCCAAGTTTCATTTTGAATATTGTTCAGAGGTGCCTTCCACCTTTCGCTTGAGGCAGGGGCTCTCATTTACCTGGAACTTGTTCTCTCCCTGTCCCTAGGTTCCGGGGGGGGGGGGGGAAGGAGGTGGGAGGGCTTAGGTTTGCAGCATCCTTGGAGGGGAGTTCACAAACTGAGCAGAAGGCAGGCAGCACTGGGGACACCTTCGCCATCCAGCAGACACTCAGAGAATCTGCGCGGAAGGAGATACGGCTGCTGGTATTTCAAGGCTCAGGATTGGATGAGATCAGAGCAGGGACTGCAGAGGATGGACGTCAGCAAGTCCAAAGATGCTCTCATCTCAGCACTGCTGTCATTACAAGAGAATGCTAGCCATGCCCAGATTTTTTTTAATGTGGATTCTAGGGATTGGAACTCAGGTTGATCTATCTTTTATTGGTTGATCTGTCTCCAGAGCTCTTCTAGTGACTCTTAAAGTTTTATTTACCTTTAACAACATAACACAATTTGAACACAAAACTAAGTTGTTTATGAGTAAGGAACTTTTCAGATGTTCATCAGACTTTCTCAACAATTCTTATCCCTTCCCTCTAAGACATAACCATAGTCTGTGTGACAGTCCCCCCTGTTTCTTCCTTGTACACCTGTCTCCAACTTGAATGACCTTCTCAAGATTTCTGAAGGCACTGCTATAAACTTCCTCACACTTGAGGACAAGCCTCGACATCACTTCTTAAATGAAACCTGAGGAGTCCCTCTCCTCCTTGTTCTTGGATTGTTCCTCTGAGCACTGAGGAATACACACACTCACACACACACACACACACACACACACACACACACACACACACACCACATATATCACTCAGTTCTGCAAGTTCATTTGACAGCCAGCAGATCTCAACTTGTGGGTCATGACCTCTTTGGGGTCACATATCAGATATTTACATTACAATTCATAACTGTAGCAAAACTACAGTTACAAAGTAGCAATGAAATAATTTTGTGGTTGGGGGTCCCAACATGAGGAGCTGTATTAAAGGGTTGCAGCATTAGGAAGGCTGAGGACCACTGAGTTAGGTTTTCCCAGTACTGAAACCGTATTTAAGTCCCTGGCAACTGAGCAGTGCCAAGCATAACTAGCTCCACAAATGTTTGCTGAGTTAGAACAGGGCCAGCGAGGTCCCTCCAATCCACAGCGATGCATTCTTCACCACTATGTGGCAGCAAACTACAGAATTATTGCCACCTTTTAAGGCTTTCAGCCTGCATGAATATTCAAATTGAAGACACTAGTCCTTATGGAAGAATTCCTTTCCTGACAAGATGTAAATAACATCTGTCCCCTCCTCATAAGGTCCCAATGACAAACGAAAGTCCTCTTCCACCCGAGTTCGGCTTGGGAACCAATAAGCTGACTCACAACACATTCAGTGTGCTCATTGGTTTGTGTCACCTTGACCCAGACCTGGACATAGGTGGGAAGAAGGAATCTTGAGAAAATACCGCCTTAAGCTCGGCCTGGTAGGCAGGCAAGTCTGTAAGGTGTTTTCTGCATTAATGATTGATGTGGAGGTAACATCCCTGAGCAGGGGGTCTGGGATGGCATGAGAAAGACCGAACAAGTCATGAGGAGCAAACTGCACTTTCACATCCCAGCCCATCACTGAAAGAAGCGGGAGCAGGAACTGAAGCGGAAGCCATGGAGGGATGTCAGCTTCCTGGGATGTACTGGGATGCAAAAGTACAGTCAAACCCTTTCCCAAGTTGTTTGTTGGGTCATGGTGTTTTATCACAGCGATAGAAACCCTAATTAAGGCAGTACAGGTAAGAGGTTCCTTGCTGAAGTGCAGACGAGCCCAAAGCTGCCACACTGGGAAGTCTTCACCCAGCATGGTTGATGGCTTTTCCATGGCAGCATTGACAGAGCTCCCTTCAGGTGCTTCCCCTTAGCCTCCATAGTGCAGCATCTTCTAAGACCCATACAGTTAGGGCAGAATTGCCTTCACATGGCTGGGAGGAGAACTGGACTCGGAGATGAGGGTACAGTGAGCTGCCCTACCTCCTTGAGAATATCAGCAGCCAACAAGCCAGCTTGTGACAGACTCCTCCAAGCTAATCTGATAACAATGGCACTTGCTTTCCTCAGAGACTGCATTCCAGAACACTGGGTTTTAGGAGAGTGATATCATAGCATGGCCTCACTGTCATGCTGTGTAGCTCTGTGTTGTTTGAATAAAGTATTTTTTTCTAGAAATAGGTTTCACTGTGTAACCCATTCTAACTCTTGATCCTCCTTCTGCCTCCCACATGTTGAGATTATACGCGTCATTATAATAACATATTTTAATGTGGAATGCAACATTGATACCATAAAGTATATAAGACCTACTTGAAAGTATGTAAGAATAAATTGTCACCTCAGTTAAATAATATATCTAATGCCTGACCTGGGGGCACACTCCCTTTAATTCACTCAGGAGGCAAAGGCAGTCGAATCTCTAAGTTTGAGGTCAATCTGGTCTTCAGAGCAACCTCCAGGACAGCTAGACTAAACAGGGAACCCCTGTCTTGAAAAATAAGAACGAGAAAGAGAAAAAGACAATATAGGTTTCTCGGTAGCTTTAGAGAGTGTTCTGGAACTAGCTCTTGTAGACCAGGCTTGCCTCGAACTCACAGAGATCTGCCTGCTTCTGCCTCCCGAGTGCTGGGATTAAAGGCAGGAAAATATATTTTTTTAAATCATGCACATAGCTACTTAGACTTTTTACTTAAGCAAATATTTAAACCTTATAAGAAAACTTAATAATAAAGCAAATAGCTGGAAATAATATAGCCTGGAATTGTTCAACAGGAGATTACATATGCAAGTCATTTACAAGTTCATAAAATATGGATGCTGTAAATAAGATTCGGAAAGTAATGTGTTTGGAACAGCAGTTTATCAGACTGGAAAAAGCTTAAGTCAATTATTTCTCTTCTTAAGCTTTGATTTGTAACACTGACTTAGAGAATATACCTTTGTTCTAAAACAAAAACTAAAACCCCACAGAGTCTAATGTAGCCCCGGCTGGCCCTGAAGTCACTATGTAACTGAGGATGGTCTTGAACTCCTGCTTCTCCTGTCCCTGCCTCCCAAATACTAGGATTTACAGACACATGCTGCCATGCCTGCCTGGATGAACTGATCTCTTCAGACTTTTTTCAGGTGCTAGAGAGAAGCTCAGCCATTAAGAGTGCTTGCTGCTCTTACAGGAACCAGAGTTTAGTTCCCAGCACCCACATTAGTCAATAACTCTGTAACCTACAAGATAAATTATGACATCCTCTGGCCTCCTCTGGCACCCACATACACTTAGTATACAAATACACACATGCATACACATCAACTAAATATATATATGTATAAATGTATACATTTGCTTGTGTTTGTTTGTTTAAGGTTTCACCCCAGCTAGCCTGGAACTCACTGTGTAGACCAGGCCTCAAACTCACAGAGATCCACCTGCCTCTACCACCTAGGTGCTGGGATTAAAGGATGCACCACCACTCACCAGCAAGACCTGTTTACATAAAGTTGTTAATTGAAATGCTTCAAATTACCAAACAAGAAAGTAAAAATTATTTTTTTTACTTTGATTGTATTATTGTCATCTTAAAGATAAGAAAGGTTATGAAACATAAACAGATTTAAAAAGTATAGCTCTACCCATGGAAAACATCACCTATCCATATGCAATCACAATTCTCAGTCCTTCCAAAAGGAGAGACTAGTCCACACTGTTCCATTTGTGAGATAGAGTCATGCAAGATTCCCAGATGGATTCAAATTCAGATCAATAGTACAGTGACTAAGAACCGGTAGTAAGAAAAAGGCACAGAGATCTTTACACTCCAGCAGGGCTAGGTGGAGAGCACAAAACAGCTCTCTGGGACATTTTTTACCAACGTGTGTGGGTGTTTTGCCTCCATGTATGTCAGTACACCATATGTGTCCTTGGTACCCATGGAGGAGAAAAGAAGGCATGAAATCCCCTGGAACTGGAACTATGGACAGCTGTAAGCCACCACATGGGTACTTGTCGGGGTCTGTGGCCCCAACATAGAAACTATTATTTTACCCTAAGTGTATTGGTACGGAGGTAGGCGTGCGGAATAACGAGACACAGTTCACACAGTCATCTCGGAAGGGCATCTCAGGCTTGATTCATTCCTGAAGATCTACCCGCGTTTATTATCCTCTTATCACCCAGGTAAACCAAGGTGGAATAATCATTAATATTCCTTTTCCGGGGAACGCGGGGCTACCAAAAACACCTGCAACTTAATTCACCAGCTTTGGAATCAACCCTTCTTCCCAGGCGATCTACATAACAATAAAGGGGAAGGAGCCATACCTCCTGGCCTTTGTCATGTGGCTAGCTTGTGGCAGCTGCCCTGGAAATTAAGCATGGCCAGGATGCCTGCCTGTAAATATCTTGTATGAAATATGGGCCCATAGGTACTGGGAATCGAACCCAGGTCCTCTGGAAGAGCATCCCGTGCTCCTAACTGCTGAGCCATCTCTCTGTCACATAACTGGGGCACTTTTAGGAATCAGCTAACATGGTTAATTAACATTTTTGATGATTCTAGGCAAAATTCAATTCTCCTCCTAGGGCATTTGTGGGGAGAGGTAGAAGCCCTGAATGAAGTCCTAAGTGAATGTGTTTTGTTGACACAAGTCAGCCATACCAAGGCCCATAACCTCAGACCCACGGGAAAATAGCAGATTTTCCCCAACCCATGATGAGGCTCAGAGGATGAGGAAATCCTTCCTTTGGTCCAAGTACAGATGCTGATAATGTTTACAGAGTATCTTCCCCATAGCTGTCTCTCCCTGCATGTTTATGGCCTGAAGACTGCTCCTACCCAGAATAGCTAAGCCTGCCTCCTTGGGCAGCTATGTGCAATAACTACAGCTCTGTTCAGCTATAGGTAATAAACCCACTGAGTTTCAGAGGTAATGAGGCTTCTCCATCTGGGAGTCCAGGTCACCTGATCCCTGTTTTTCTTTGTCTGTCCTTTCTTCCCTCCCTCATTGCCCTAGTAAAGGCCATCCCTGGAGTCATCTGAGCATGACAGACACCCCTGGAAGAAAGTCTACAAAGTAGGGCCATTTTACTTTATATTCAAACATTTTACAAAAACCCTGTCCTCTTCGAGCACGTGGGGGCTGTACTCTAAGTGGCTCCTGACACCGTCCCTGTTGCAATGTTAATGTTATTAAACTAGTTTGAGAGCTCACACTAACACCTGCCTGTTGTCTGGGTTTCTGTCCTGCCTGGGTTTCTGTCCTCCCACCAGGTCCCACAGAAATTTAGCCCCAAAGAAATCACACAGAGGTCTATATTAATGATAAACTGATTGGCCCATTAGCTCAGGCTTCTTATTAACTCTTTTTTTAATTATTTGTTATTTTAGTTTAGTCTTTATTAAATTTTTTGTGATTTGTTTTTTATTTTTGGTTTTTTTTTAATTTTATTTATTTATTTATTATGTATACAATATTCTGTCTGTGTGTATGCCTGCAGGCCAGAAGAGGGCACCAGACCTCATTACAGATGGTTGTGAGCCACCATGTGGTTGCAGGGAATTGAACTCAGGACCTTTGGAAAAGCAGGCAATGCTCTTAACCGCTGAGCCATCTCTCCAGCCCAACTCTTTTTTTTTTTAAAGATTTATTTATTTATTACGTATACAACATTCTTTCCACGTGTGCCTGCGGCCAGAAGAGGGCACCAGATCTCATTATAGATGGCTGTAAGCCACCATGTGGTTGCTGGGAATTGAACTCAGGACCTCTGGAAGAACAGCCAGTGCTCTTAACCACTGAGCCATCTCTCCAGCCCATCTTATTAACTCTTATAACTTATATTAACCCATTATTCTTATCTATGTTAGCCACTTGGCTTGGTACCTTTTTCAGCAGGGCAATCACATCTTCCTTCTTCTGTGGTTGGAACAGGACTGGGGAGGAATGGGCTTCCTCCTTCCCAGAATTCTCCCGTTCTCATTGACCGGGCTCTACTTCCTGTCTGGTTGTCCCGCCTATACTTCCTGCCTGGCTACTGGCCAATCAGCATTTATTTAAAGCATAACTGAGAGAATATAGACAGTTGTCCTGCACCACCTGCCCACTTTGCCTGGATTTAGCTGGGACTGAGTGGGACTCTGTCTGCCAAAGTGAGCAGAGTTTGAGCTAGGAGAGCAAAGGGGAAGAAAGATGGAGCTAGAAAACAGTGACAGTAACAGCTGGCACTATTGGAGCACTTACCGTGAGCATCACCCCAAGCCCCTTACAGATGCCATCTCATGCATCTACTTCCTCACACAAACCCTTGAGCCACTTACTGTCCCATTCTGCAAGTCAGAAAAGTATTTATCCAGGTATTAAGGAAAGGATTGAATAATAATAACAAACAAACAAACAAACAAAAAAACCAAATCCTAACACACTTGTAATCCCAGTGCTGGGGAAGTAGAGACAGGTATATCTCTGGGGCTCATTGACCAGAATTCCAGGCCAATTTTGACCTGTCTCAAAAAAAAAAAAAAAAATAAGTGGCTGGCACCTGAGGAAAAATGGTACCCATTGCTGTCTTCTGACTTTCCCACACATGTGCATGTGCACACATACATGCACACAGCCACACACACAAACACCCTAGCATGAAACTCTAGTACTGGATAGTAAGAGGTTGGCCTGACATCATAAAACTCCTGCAAAGTCACACACAGTGGTTCACATACTTGGGAGTGAAGCCCAAAGACCAGGATTCAAGATCATTCTCAAGTAGAGAGTAAGTCCAAGGTAACCTGGGCTACATGAGACCCTGTCTCCAATAAATAAGTAATTAGCTACATAAATAAATATAATGGGCTGACAAGATGGCTTGGTAAGTAAGGGCTTTTGCTGTCAGCCTGACAACCTGAGTAAAATCTCTAGGACCCACATGATGGAAGGAGAGAACCATTTCTGAAAGTTGTTCTCTGACTTTACATGTGTGTGTGCACGCATGCGCACGCATGCGCACACATACACATGTACACACGCCTTTCTTTGATAAGCTGGTGTGAGAATTTAATGAGATAGAACATGCAAAGCACCTGTTACAGCTTCTGAAACACAAAAAGTGTTCAACAAGCAGTCTCAGGCTTCTTTGACCCTAAACCACAAATTCTCTCAGCCAGCTGAATGGCAAGACCCCAAAAGTAGTCATATGGTAAACTCAGGACTTAGGCATGTCATATCTAATTCCAGTAAAAGAATAAAAGACAAGGTTGGAGAGTCAGCTCAGTGCTTATGAGCCCTTGTTGTTGTTGCAAAGGACCAGGGTTCTATTCCTAGCACCCACATGTAGGCTCACCACCTCCTCTGTCACCAGGCGTGCATGTGGTGCACAGACATACATGCAGGCAAAATACTCTTGCACATAAAATAACAAATGTTGCAAAGAGGAGAGGCCTGCTTGTTTGTCCCGGCTGCCTGTCTAGCTTAGCCTCGAAATAACCACACAGAGATTGTATTAATTAAATCACTGCTTGGCCCATTAGCTCCAACTTCTTATTGGCTAACTTACATCTTAATTTAACCCATTTCTATTAATCCGTGTATCACCACGTGGCAGTGGCTTACTGGGAAAGATTCGGCACGTCTGTCTCTGGCAGTTCCATGGTGTCTCTCTCCTACTCCACCTTTCTTCCTCCAAGCGTTCAGTCCTGTCTTCCCCACCTACCTAAGTTCTGCCCTATCAACTAGGCCAAGGCAGTTTCTTTATTCATTAACCAATACAAGCAACACATAGAGGGGACTCCCATATCAAACTAAAATAAATTTTAAAAAAATGAAAATAAAAAAACAAGGAAAGGAATCTTTCTGGAGCCTCCAGAAAACAATGAACTAGCTCAAATGTTGCTTTGATAATTAGGATCTATTTCATACTTCGGACCACCAGAACAAAAAATGTGTGCTGTTTTAAGCCACTAACCATGTGGTCTTTGTTATAGCATCAGTGGGAAATTCATACATTTGCTGTTTTAAAAAAACTAGGATGGAAGAATAGCAACAGACTTCTCACTCTGTTTGCCTCGATTTCCAAACAAGACCAATTTCCTAGTTCTCCCCTGGCTGTCTACCCTTGGCCCATTTCATTGACTCTCAGACTCCACGTAGAACGAGGCAGATCTTGAGCAATACTGCACAGAGCAAGTACTTTGCTGAGGCTAGCCACTGCCCTTGGCCAGTGATAGCTGTGGGACTAGGGACATTCAGACAGTGAAGTGAGAAAAACTCAATCCAAGCTTGGTCAAGCAGCTACCACCTCACAGCACACACAAACCAAAGGGTCCAAGATACGGATTCCTGGGAGAAATAAAGTGCACTATCTGCCCCACCAAGTAGGGGAAGTTGGCACTGCTCGGAATATTTGGGAGGGCCTCACAGAGGAGGAAGCAATGCTGCGCCCCGGGGTCGGGCTTAGGCCGAAGGGTATTGTCAGGACCTTTTTAGAGAACCCTGGGAGCCTCGGGAAGACACAAGGGGCCCAATGCAGGTGCCTCTATTCACCCAGAACCTTCCTGGGCTGGGAAGGAGTTCAGCCATGCATCTATCCTTCCTCAGACCTGGAATTCTCATCAAGTTGTAGATAAAGATATGGGTCAATGGAGCGAGCGGCTGGTGTGTAGGGATCCTGATGTATTCCACACTAGTGTATGCCACACTCTGCTTTTTCTAAAGCAAACAAAGCCATTTGCAGCAGTGACACTTCCCTATGATGCGAAACAATGGCATAATTACAATGGCGTGGGAATTAATGGTACTAAATGGGTAATTTGGGTTTCATGTTAAATCCTGGCATAGCGGACCCAGGGTCAGACAGATTGGCTTTCCAAGTGTCACCTCTGCCATCTGATGGTCAAATGACAATATAACTACAACAACTGGGCATTGATACTGTCATCATGTACGCTATGCCCGACCCTGGGGTCGGGTGAATGATTTGAGTGTGAGATCTGACTTGTAAGGCCTAAGATGACAAAAAAAAAATGTCAAATATACAAATAAGGGTCAAATGTGTTCCACAATATCTCAACTCAGAATGAGAACTGTGGAAGAGCCCCTTCATTCATTCCTTCAACAAATATTTATTAAATACTGCCTTAGTTGGTTTCCCAGGAAACAGATTTCAGGCAGAGATGTGTGTAAGGGAGGGTTGGCTGGGGAATACTCTTGGGGACAATCCTTGTAAGGGCTTGAGAGAAGAAGAACCAGCTGGAAAGACCTGAACTGGGATGAACTTTCAACAGAGGTCTGGGCCAATCCTGCTAGGAATCCCAGAGTTGGCTGGGCAAGCAGACTGGGCCTTGACATTTCTGAATCCAATATTCATTAGACTAGCCATGAGCTACCACAGACAACATGACTGCATGTGGTGGAATAGGCACCTTGTTCCTAAGTGGTAGACCTGCACCACAGCATCCCCTATAGACACCTACATTTGTCAGAGCCCTAACCCAAACCAGGTCTAGAGGTACATAGTGGGGTAATGTAACATCTCTGCCTCCAAGACATCCAGAAGCACAGAGAAAAGAAAGAAACACACAGGGTTTTCAAAATCCAAAAGCAACCACAGTCAGAAAAAGTATGCTTTTTTTTTTTTTTTTGGTTTTGTTTTGTTTTTCGAGACAGGGTTTCTCTGTAACTTTGGAGCCTGTCCTGGACTAGCTCTTGTAGACCAGGCTGGCCTAGAACTCACAGAGATCTGCCTGCCTCTGCCTCCCGAGCACTGGGATTAAAGGTGTGCTCTACCACCTCCTGGCTCAGAAAAGTATTCTTTAAGATTTAGTGGCAAAGAAAAGTCTTTGCTTTTCATTATGACAATAGAGAGTGTTGGATGTAAGAGGAGTGAAACATGAGTTCCTCTCTGCAGGTATGAAAAGTGAAGAAAAGATTCTCCCCGAAATAGTTCTAGAGCTACTTACTCAAAGCACTGGGAGTTGTCGTCCATTTTCAGCTCCAATAGAGTCTGGCTTCTTTTTCGTTGTTTTGTTTTTCGAGACTAGTTGTCTCTGTGTATCCCTGGCTGTCCTGAACTCCACTCTGTAGACCAGGCTGGCCTCAAACTCACAGAGATCCACCTGCCTTTGCCTCCAGAGTGCTGGGATTAAAGACAAGCACCACCACCACCCAGGAAGCCTGGCTCCCTTTATTCCCTTTGGCTCTACCAATGATGGGCATTGCATATATCCTAGAGCTTCCAGCACTGTGCTCTGCGCTATAGGCAGGTGTCATTCCTGTGTCTCCAAGGCTGGTGGTGATGATAGACTGTTCTCCCCGTAAGTAGCACTGTGCTCTGCTCTATAGGCAGGTGTCATGCCTGTGTCTCCAAGGCTGGTGGTGATAGACTGTTCTCCCCGTAAGTAGCACTGTGGTGCCACTAGGAAAGCTGGCTCCTTGTATCCGCTCAAGTGGATCCTGGAAGGTTTTGTGGTTCCTCTGCTCCTGCCCATTCGGTGTTCTCTGATCTGGTCGGTGGTCTCAGCCATTCTTTCATCTTCATCCCTTTCTTCTTCCTCTTCTCCCACTGATGTAAACTTAGTTCCTCTCAAGGGAAAAGAAATCAGATTATCAGGCTGGAGAGATGGCTCAATGGTTAAGAGCACTAGCTGCTCTTCCAGAAGTCCTGAGTTCGATTCCCACAAACCACATGGTGGCTCACAACCATCTATAATGAGATCTGGCGCCCTCTTCTGGCATGCGGGCATATATAGAGGCAGAATGTTGTATACATAATAAATAAATAAATCTTAAAAAAAAAAGAAATCAGGTTATCACCCTTTGCCTCCAACACGGCAGTGAGCTCCATAATTTTAGATGTAAGCTTAAATACTTGAAATACACATTTTTTTTTTCTGCAAGACAATTTTCAGGAAAACCTTTGGGAACCTAAAACCCTCCCAAAAATTAGGGCTGGGTGTGACCCGTGCCTTTAATCCCAGCATTCAGGAAGCAGAGGCAAGTAGATCTTGGCAATGAGTTCTAGGCCAGCCTGATCCAAATAGCAAATTCTAGGCCAGCCAAGGCTACATAGTGTCTATATAAAAGGAAGGAAGGAAGGAAGGAAGGAAGGAAGGAAGGAAGGAAGGAGAAAGAAAGAAAGAAAGAAAGAAAGAAAGAAAGAAAGAAAGAAAGAAAGAAAGAAAGAAAGGACAAGGCATTTCCTGTCCCCTGATCTGTCTGTAGGCTTTATTCTCTAAGGTAGGAGAGATGGCTGCCCCCGGAGGATTTGGCATGGCAGCAGAACCCGATGACATCCTGAAATCCCTGTCTTCAGGGCTTCCTAACTGGATCTCCTGCCTGAAGTTCGCTCTCCCTTTGCCTCTCCCTTGCTGGTGCTTCCTCCTGAATTCTCTGTACTTCTGGAAGGCTTTCTTTCTCTATTCCCTCTGGCTGATGAGTCATCCGTTTTAGCCGGTTCTACATTTGTTGTTGCTGCCTAATTTGTGACACTGGAAATAGCTTCCCGTGGAGCTTCCTAGACTCAATACATTTGACATTTTTTTCTTTCTTTTCTCTTATTGAAAATATATTTTTTCCATACAATATATTTAAATCACAGTTTCCCCTCCCTTATTCCTCCCAGTTCCTCCCCACCTTACCTCCCACCTGGATGCATGCTCTTTCTGCCTCTCCTTAGAAAACAAACAGGCATATAAGAAATAATAATGAAATAAGATAAATTAAAAACAAACAAATCAGAATATGACAAAACAACCAAACAAGAAAAAAGAGCTAAAGAAAAAGCACCAAAACTGCACATAAATACATAAATACACACACTTATATACTCAGGAAACCATGATTCCTGCCTGTGGGAGCTGTCTTGTTCATTAGAGGATTTTTCTGCTGTATCTCTGGCCTCTATTTACCACCTGCCAATCAATAGCACCCACCAGTCATGTCAGTCAAAGAGAGAGAGAGAGAAAGAAAGTAAAGGAAAGGTCTCAAACACCCATATAAAGAGTAAGAATAAATAAATATATATGTATTTTTAAAAAATGCTTCTACTGAGGAGATGGCTCAGTTGATAAAGTGCTTGCCACACAAACATGAGATCCTGAGTTTGGGACCCCAGAAGCCACGTTTTTGTTTATTTTTTTTAAAAAAAATGGCATATTAGCATTGGCCAGGAAGAGGAAGAAACGAATATCCCTGGTGCTCACAATCCAGTTAGTATTGCCAAATTAGTGAACTCCATGTTCAATAACAAACTATGTCTGAAAAATTAAGGTGGAAAGTGATCAGGGAAGATGCTGACATCAGCCTTTGGACTCTGTTGACACAGATACACTCATGCATGCACACACGTGCACACACAAACATATACATGCATATGCTAAAACACACCCAAACCTCCAGATTTGTACTGTGCCAAGTCACATTGGAGCCTAAGGCAAAAGGAAAAATGTGTGCCCAGGATGCATTTACCAAAATGTCTTCTCATTTTTTGAAACAAAAGAGTTCTGAAAAGCTCCATAGGAACAATAAAGAAGACGGAATTCACTTTATTTAGAGGTAAAATTTGAAGGGGTTAAAAAAAATTCCACGTGCAGTTAAAGAAAACCTAGCACAAGATGCAGCTGCAGGACCCCCTTTCCAAAACTGTGTGAAGAATTTCAAAACAATGATGGCTCTTAAGTAAGCACGGGGCCTTCTAAGTGTGGGGTCCTCCTGAACATGAGGGTGCCTGTGTACAATGTGAGCTACCTCGTCTCTTTACTTGCTTTTGTCAACGTCATAAGGGGTACAAGAGCTTCAGAGGCCTTGGGAACCCAGAGGCTGACTGACAACAACCCTCATTGCACAACAGGAAGTCCTTACTGAAAATGGTGTGCATCTCAGGAAAACCGCGTTAATTTTTATTTTAACAAATATTGCGTTAAATTATGACTTGATTAATGAGGGTTGTGTTACCCTCTGCAATTTGGCACCTGACGGAGCCCTTCACTCACTTTACCCTAACTCGAGGGACACTGTCAGCTTTCCCACTGGTTCAGTGCAATGGTCCTCAAACTTTGGCCTCTATCAGAAACTATTGGAGGACTTGTTAAAACTGACTGCTGAGCCTACTCCCAGGTTCTGTTCAAGAGGTCCAGAAGATGGGGCCTGGAAGCTATGTTTGTTGTTGCTATTGTTTAGGTTTGATTTTGTTTTGCTTTGTTGTGGCACAGGAGCTCAAACCATCGTCTTGCGCATGCGCTACATCCTCAGGCTGAGAATGTGTGTTTCTGACAAGTGTGTACAGTGATGCTAAAGCTGCTGGCTCGGGCACACTAAAAACTGCATATTTAGAACATCCTTCTGTCGGGCCGGTACAGGTAGTTTTGAAAAATACATGACATTTCTGTGCTTAGAACTCTTTAATGGAGCCGGACATGGCGGCACACGCCTTTAACCCTAGCATGCTGGAGGTAGAGGCAGTCGGATTGCTGAAGTCGAGGCCAGCCTGGTATACAGAGCAAGTTCCAGGACAGCCAGGGCTACACAGAGAAACCCTGTCTCAAAATAAACACACACGTACGTACGTATGTACACACACACACACACACACACACACACACACACACACACCTTTAACGGATCCCCATGGTACACCAATGCTATTTGGTGTCTTTAGCACCTTCCCAGCCTCCTTTGGGATGAACATGTAATACAATAAAAACTTAAGGCTGACTGATTCTTTCAGTGTTTTGAGACTCAAGTCATTTGACACTGCCCTGAGGAATCTTTCTTTTAAAAACTTTTATTTGTATATATTAACTATAAGTAATAATGGGTTTCATTTTAGCATTTTCATACATGTATATAAGGCATTTATTTTCATGTATATGATTTTTTTGCCTTTATGTGTATCTATACTCTTCCAGAAGACTCAGGTTTGATTCTTTGTACCCACATTGTAGCTCACAAGCATCTGTAACTCCAGCTCCAGGGAAACAAATGACTCCTTCTAGACTCTGCAGACATGCATGCACCATGTGGTACACAGACATATATGCAGGCCAAAGGCCCATACACTTAAAATAAAAATAAATATATCTTTTTTAAAAGTTAAAAATATGTACATAAAATTAAAAAATGAGACAGAGTCACTGTGTTGTTGCCCAGGCTCGTGTCAAACTTCTGAGCTCAAGCAATAATCTTGCTTTTGCCTCCCCATTGTAAACATGGCCTATCACTGAGCCATGCTCCCAGCCCTAGCAAAATTCTTCTGTAATTTCTGTTATGTTGAAAATGTTTCAATAAATCAGTTAAGTTTGTTACTTTAAAACTCAACTGAAGAAATGCTTTCTACTATAGAAGAATAACACCAAACTTCAAAGCATGGGGCTATAATATGAAGCCGTTTAAAATTGGTTTGGATGGTTGGCTCCTGATGTCATGGAAAAAGGATGGAAAAATGAAAGTCAGAGGACAGAGTGATCTGCAATCTGTCATGGAAAATATTAGACATCTTACAGGATGAAGTAAACCCAAATTCTGGAATAAAAATATTGTCCATCAAATGTAAAGGAAGCCACATGGCAGCAGCCTTGGATCCCAAGTTCCCTGAGAGAAATATATTCCAAGCGTATTTTGGTATAATAATTTCTGTCATAGATCTTGGATACTTTCCAATAGTTTAAAAAGATACGCATTCTTGGGGCTAGGGAGACAGTTGAGTGGGTAAAATGACTTGCTACAAAAGCATGAGGATCAGAGTTCAAATCCAAGCACAAATATAAAAAACTGGGCATGGCTACATGTGTACCAGTGCTGTCGGGAGGAGCAAGCAGGCAGAGACAGGCGTATCACTGGGGTTTTCAAGATGCCGGCCTAGCTCCAATTCTAGTAAAAGACCCTGTCTTAAGAGAATGAGGCAGAGTGATAGAAAAGAGCAACAACATCTTCTGCTGATGACCTCCACATATGCACAGGCCTGCTTATCACTCCTCCCCTACACACGCTTCTATACCACACACATGTTCCACACACATATGCACACTCGCCCACACACCCTACACACCAACACACTCACAAACAAATATCTTTAAATATAAAATATACAAATTAAAAATGTTTTGACTTATTTTATATGAGTGTTTTATATATGAGTGTTTTGCCTGCATGTACAATGTGTACCGTGTACATGCCTGGTGCCCACAGAGGTCAACAGAAGACATCAGATCCCCTGGAACTGAAGTTATGGATAACTGTGAGCCACTGCGTGGATGCTGGGAATAAATCCCAGGTTCTTTTCAAAAACAAGAGCTCTTTATCACCGAGCCGCCTCTCCAGCCCCTATACTTTCTCGTTAGAGAGGCTTGAATATGTCCTTCTTGTTTACGATCATGACTGTGTGTTTATGTTTACGGAAAAAAGACTGTGGTGGACACATATATCCTGTTTCAAGGGAGGACTTGTCACCCTGGCCTCCTTGGATGCCGTGATCAGGTTTCTCCAGCTGTCACTCCCAGTAGGCCCTCTCTAAACTGTTGCCATGGCCAACACACACCCTTCCTGTGATACCTACATCCAACCGTCGAAGTACCCATGGCATCCAGGGTAAAGGTCTGGTTCCTCCAGGTCTCTAGGGGACAGCACTGACTGTGGTCCAATATGCTTTAAGACTCCCTGAATTGCCAGGCTTGGTGGCACATGCTTTTAATCCCAGCATTGGAAGGCAGAGGCTGGCAGATCTCTGAGTTCCAGGCAAGCCTGGTCTACAAAGTGAGTTCTAGGGCAGCCAGGGCTCCACAGAGAAGTCCTGTCTTGAAAAGCATAAACAACAACAACAACAACAGAGACTCCCTTGAATCATTGACTAAAGCTTTAAAGAGCACAGACTAAAGCTTTAAAGAGCACAGAATGTAGTTTTCTTGCTGATCCTGTGTCCTCCTGGAGTGCCCTGCACTGCCAGCCCCATATAAGCTTTTGATTCCACAGAACTAACCTGAGACGCGTATTAGCAAATGTATGGAAAGAGGCTCATTTGTGTTTCTTTCCTGCTCTACTAAAAGAGCAAGTTAGAATACAGATGGATATTAGTAACTACACTTACCTATATTAAGAGGTTTTCATCCTGCCCAGACCCATAATAATCACTCAGAAACCATATTATTTGAATACTGTTTGGCCAATAGCTTAAGCGTATTTTTGGCTAACTCTTCTATCTTAATTTAACCCATCTCTATTACCCATTAATCTATTAATCTGTGTATCTCATGAGGCAGTGGCTTACTGGTTAAAGTTCCCGTGCCTGTCTCAGGTGGGGCTACATGGCTTCTCACTGACTCTGCCTCTTTTCTCCCAGCATTCAGTTTAGTCCTGTCATCTCTGCCCCCCCCCCCAGCTATCTTCTGCTGTATTGACAGGCCAAGGCAGTTTCTTTATTCAGTTGATGTGGGATTCCCCTCTGTATGCTGTGAATACCACTGGTTAATAAAGAAACTGTCTTGGCCTGATAGGGTAGAACTTAGGTTGGCAGGGAAAACTAAACTGAATGCTTGGAAAAAGAAGAGCGGAGTCAGAGAAAAGCCATGTAGCCCTGCTGGAGACAGGTGTCGGAACTTTAGCAGTAAGTCGCAGCTACGTGGTGATGCACAGATTAATAGCAATGGATTAAATTAATATGTAAGAGTTAATTAATTTAATTAATACAATTTCTGTGTGATTATTTCGGGGTGTCTGGGTGGCTGGGAAATGAACAAGTGGCTAAAAGCCCTCCTTCAACAACCAATGGTATTCACAGCATATTATGCCTGTTTTTACTTTGCAGATGGATGATGTCGATTACTCTTTTTTATTTTAAGAAAGGATCTCACTACATAGCCCTGGTTGATCTAGAACTTGATACATAGACCAGGTTGACCTTGAATTCACATAGATCTACCTGCCTCTGATTATTTTTTTTCTTGAGGCAGGAAAAGTCCTGGCTTCGTCCCATCTTCTCCAGGTAATAGAATCACAAGATTCCATTCAAATGCAGTGTGAATATAATAGTCTGTTTGTTTGTTTTTTCTCTGTGTAGCTTTGGTGCCTGTCCTGGAACTCACTCTGTAGACCAGACTGGCCTCAAACTCACAGAGATCCTCCTGCCTCTGCCTCCTGAGTGCTGGGATTAAAGGCATACGCCACCACCGCCCGGCTGACTATAGCAGTCTTGATCGACAGTTTGAGGAGCTCTAGAATCACCTAGGAGACAAATCTCTGGGTGTGTCTGTATCCGAAGAGGTTTAACTGAGATGAGATCTATCTTGAATGAAGGTAATACCACACCATAGGCGGTGGCTTTAGACTGACGGAGAAGTGGAGTGGGACGTGGGACATCAGTGCTTGTGGGTTCTCTATAGTCACAGAATTTATGGAGTGAATTTCTCTCTCTCTCTCTCACCCCTGTCATTCCCAGCAGAGGAAACAACTCATGCAGAGGCCAAATCAGAAGCAGATCACCAGGTCTGAGAAGACGCAAACCTTTAGGTCTGGCAACACCTTCTTGCTGCTCAGACTTTCCACAGATTGTTCTCTGTTTGAAATACTCTTGATTCTCATTTTTTTTTTTTACCCAGATTAACTCCCGGTCTTGACATCTGTGTTGAGATGCTGCTCCCTTCAGGAAACTCAGATTTTCTTATATTTTATTTTATTTTATTTTTATTTATTGTGTATACAGTGTTCTGACTGCACATATGCCTGCAGGCCAGAAGAGGGCACCAGATCTTAATACAGATGGTTGTGAGCCACCATGTGGTTGCTGGGAATTGAACTCAGGACCTCTGGAAGAGCAGTCAGTGCTCTTAACCGCTGAACCATCTCTCCAGCCCCTGAAACTCAGATTTTCAAAGTCTGAGCTTGATGAGTCTGACAGGAGCTGGGGGATGTTCCATGTCCTAGCCTTTTCTCTGTCTACCATAGCACTTATCACTCCATGTTTTAATTGCCAATTTACTTGTCTATGTTTTCCCCTGTCTCAATCATAACCTCCTTAATGGCAGGGCTTAGTCACTGCTGGTCACCAGCTGTCAACACAGTGTTAAAAGAAAACAGAGGCCTAAGGTTTTAATTCAATGGTAGAGCACTGGAAAAAAGAAACTATTACTGAGCATAACAGGTATGGTTTGCGGAATGAATAGATGGAGGTTTTCAAGTGCAGTGGGAGTTTAGAGAGCAAAATTCTCAAATCATGTTTATCCAGTATTGTTATGTGCTCTCTATTTTTAGGTACCAAGAATAACACAAAATGGAACACAAAATCTCATGAAGGTTGGGTTTGCGGCTC
>PVIU01009318.1:38583-52070 GCA_004026605.1 Ondatra zibethicus
CTCTCTCTCTCTCTCTCTCTCTCTCTCTCTCTCTCTCTCTCTCTCTCTCTCTCTCTCTCACACACACACACACACACACACACACACAATTTACATCCTAATAGAGAAAGTGATGATAGACAAATTCCTAAAATGAAATACGCAGGAGGATCAGGGAGGAGGCATTTCTTTATCAGAGAGGGAAATCAGGGAAAACCTTACTCAGAATGTTGTATTTGAGCAAAGATCCAAAGGAAATGATGAACTCACTTGTAATCAAAATACAAATAAGATATTGGTAACATTATGGACAGCGCTTTTTAAAAATTTCCCCACCACGGGCTCAGCAGTTAGATCACTGGTTGTTCTTACAAAAGGCCAGAATTCAGTTCTCAGCACCCTCATGGCTGCTCACGACTGTCAGATACCCTCTCTCTTCCTCAGGCAATGCATACACATGCATATGCAGTCATGTACACACATGCGCACATGCACACACACACATGCACACAAAATAATTAAACATTCTTTAAAAACAGCTTCGCCAGTGTGGGTCAACATTGTGTTAGTCACTGCCTCATCGCTGTGGTTAAATTCCTGACCTAAACTACTGAAGGAAGGGAAGACTTGTTCATGGTTTCAGAGATTCTAGTCCATCGTAGCTGCCTTTGTTGTCTGTGGGTTCATGACGTGGCACAACATTATGGCAGCAGGAGTATGTGGAGGAGCTTGTTCACCCCATGGTGAACAGGATGTAAGGGAGAGAAAAGGAGAGTAGGGACTATGTATAGCATTCAGAGGTTTCCTCTAGTGAGACCATAGTTCTTATTTTTCAGACCTCCCGAAAGAGTACCACCTGCTGAGGACCAAGCAGTCAGCATACAAACCTCAAGGGACGTTTTGCATCCAGCCACATCACATATCAGGGCTACTCTCTCACTGCTGTTCTGGGTGATGTCATGGAAGGATTTCTATTATTTTTGGCTATCTCTTTAGGTCTAGTAAAACATCTCAGGGTGCACAAACTGACTGTTTTACAAATTTATATAGTGGTCAAATTTTTTGTTTCTAAAGTATTTTGAAATAGAACTAACACAAATAAAATCTATCAGTGCAAATATTTTCATCTGTTGTTAACCAGCAGGTCTGAGCAAGAACCATTAATTTGGGAACCTGATAAAATTAGATGAAATCAGACTGGGGAATGCAGCTCAGTGGTAGAGAGCTTACCTGTCATGTACGAGGCCTGGGTTCAATCCGCAATGCCACAGAAAATTTCAAGGATGGATTTAAGTCTGTGACAGAATGTCCTGCTTGGCAAATTTTAGTTTTTAATTTTTTTTTCAACTGTGAGTTCTGACAAAATTACATCAAGAATCTTTAAGGCAGTTCTTAGAAGGTCTTCAGGTAGTGGAGAGTTCTCTGACAGGGGTTAAGTCATGGCAGGATTCTCCCTGGAAACTTCAGCCCATGGCAGGGGAAGGTGAGTGGCTGTGGTAACAGCATTTTGTAAAGATTGGGTGTCTTGCTCCGAACTGATGAGTGTCTTCTATTCATGGAAGAGTCTGCAGAACTCATCTCTTCCACGTGAATTTCCTCTCCAGAGCCACGCAGAGGCTGGTACAATATGTCTGAACCTTCAGAAGTGGGAGCTAAATAAACTTCTTCTTAAAAACATTATCCAGCATTGTGTCTTTGTTACAGTAAAGAAAAATGAACAAATATACTATGCACGTGGGTTTCTAGTGCTTAATGAGACTTTTTTTTAAAAAGATTTATTTATTTATTTATTATGTATACAACATTCTGCCTCCATGTATGCCCGTACGCCAGAGGAGGGCGCCAGATCTCATTACAGATGGTTGTGAGCCACCATGTGGTTGCTGGGAATTGAACTCAGGACCTCTCGAAGAGCAGCCAGTGCTCTTAACCTCTGAGCCATCTCTCCAGCCCTTATTGAGACTTTCTATAAATAAAAAGAGATGTGAACATAGAATCCTAGGAATGGGACCACAGTTGTGCTCAGTGATGAGCACTTGCCTAGAATGCATGAGGCTCTATGTTTGATCTGCAAAAACAGATTCAGAGAGAGAGAAAGAGATAGAGAGAGAGAGAATCCTGACAAACTGTTTAGGTTGACAGTTCATATACTAGACTTTCATGCTTATAAATGTGTATTAATTTTTTTAACTTGAAAAGTATATAGTCACTGGGGCTAGAGATGGCTCAAGAGCTCTTGACTGCTCTTCTAGAGGACCCAGGTTTGATTCCCAGTACTTACAAAACAGCTCACAACTGGTTATAACTCCAGTTCCAAGGGATGTGGTGCCCTCTTCTGCCTCCTTGGCAGGCTTGCACAAACGCATGGGCATACACGTAGGTAAGATACTCATACCCATAAAATAAAATAATATTTTAAGCATACAGTTATAGAATAATATTTATAGCAACACATTTTACACAAGTACAAATTGCCTAGGAAGAAAACCTCATCATTATTGTTCATCTTATTTTTATAGTCTAAGTTTGGGAAACAAAAGAACCCTTAAACATGTTTTGAATTTGTTAGCCTTCAGAGAATTTTAGAGAAATCTAGTGATTTCCCCCTTTCCCTGTTTTCCCCTTTGCGCTCTGTTTTCCTTTTGTCTCTTGGTTATGTGGCTATTACGGAAGGCAGGACCTTGTGCATGCTGAAAGACACCCCATCTTGAAGCTATACCTCTAACCCTTAGCTGTCATATTTTAAAAAGGAAACCAACTTTCCTTTATTCCAGATACAAAAGAATTTTAAGAAATTGAAGATCAAAATCTGTTCAGCTACTTTTCTCTACAATAATTAATTTATATAACTCTAACAAATTTGAGGAGGCAGAAATATCCTAATATTACAGCTATGAATAGCTAGGCAAATATTCTAAATGTGTGAGTCTTGGAGATTTAAGCAATAAAGGTCACTTAAATGTATGTTTAGTATCAATGTTCTATATTTTCTTCTTGGAAACTGATTTTTTTTTCAAGACGGGGGAAACTGATTTAGAATCCAAGCATTATCTAATTGCTTAATTGTTTGTCTGAACATTATACTTCAGCAAGCCATAAATCCTTATGATTTATAACATTGTACAGAGTTTATGACATTGAACCCTTTATAAGCAGATGTCCCTTATCATTTTGTTTAGTTGAAGACAGTTTTAAATACATCATCAGGGACTTAAAGCAAGTTACCGAAACAGTGGGGATTGATTGCGTTCATAAAACCAATGTAAGAAATTTGAATCATAAGATATTTGACCCCAACCTTGAACAAACTAAAGAACTATGCTGACATTACTTTTATATAATAAAGTAATTTTTACAGACACTCAATCAAGACAAAAATAATCTTTTATCTTAGAATAAAAGCCCCTTCCCTCTTTCTCTAGCTGTTAGATGGGCTATTATGCAAATATACTTTGTAGTGTCAACAAGAAGAAACACAGCTTAATAAGTACTTTCTTTCTTTCAGATACTTTTGATTGCGTATGTGACCTGTATTCCTAAAGAGAGCCTGCAACTAAATACTTCTTTAAAAGCAATTAATCTTTAAAGTTTCCCAAGAGAAGAAAAACAAGAAGAAAAAGAAAAGGGGAAAAAAGTGAGGTATTCAGGTTCAAAAAATGCAAAATTGTTTTGAAAAAGGCTAATTATGTTCCCTTTGCAAGGAGAAGGAAGAGTTTTAGAAATAGAAAAAATAAATACTCCACACACACACATACACAAAAGAAGGCGACATGTGGTTGCTTTCGACATCATTTGAGTTCTTGACAATTTTATCAAGCCATACAATTACAATGTCAGTTATTATTAATCTCCCAGTACAAAAACAGAACAGGGCTTGTTTCTGAGGTTAAACAAAAGTTTTCGTTCTTTTAGACAAGCAAGACAACAATGCTCTCATGAGAGTTTCTTCATCCTTTTGTTCCAATCCACATCCTGAATGAACAATTTTGTTCATGTCAACATTGCCTCAAATTGGCAATGGCGTTTCAAATTCTCCCTGGTAAAATTGTGACATTTGGAAAGCTAAGGGTACATGCTATCACACATAGGGAACATGCCCATGAAGGAGGTAGGTTTTAGCCTGGAATGGGCATAACTGTGTGAGATGTCTGAGACCCAAATGGCCTGCGAGGAAGGTACTTACTTGGCTTGGTGTCTTGGGAGTCTGGCCCAAGACCAACTGTTGCTGATCCAAAGAGGGATAAAACCTTCCAATTCAGGGCAGCTGGAATGAAACAGAGATGTTCTGGAGAAACCAAAGACAAAAGCTGGGAGATGAACCCTCACAAAGGCTTTAAAGGCGACCCACAGAGATACTTATTCAAACTCTGCCTACAGATTTTTGCTAGACTCATGTCTTTCTCTCCCACAAAACCTTGCTCTTATAAATAAATACTTAAAATGCCGATTGGCCAGAAACAAGTGTGAGAGAGCTGGAAAACAGTTTTATCAAATAATAATATCATTTGTTAGCTTTTTTCGTTGAGAGAAACGATTTAGAAGCAGGAAGATTTCTTTCGGTTCATGATTTCGGGGAGTTTGGCTTCATCCCTGTGGGCCTGAGGTGAGCTATCATGGTACAAGGGAAAAGTGGAGGGGAGCCGCTCATGCCAGGGTGGTAGAGTGCGATGTGGATAAAGAAAAGAGAGAGAGAAAATGAGACTCTGAGGGCAAAATATATCCTGGAAGGTACACCCCCCCATGACCCACCCAGGCCCCACCGTCTACTAGCCCATTTAGCTATGGCTCATCAATGAATTGATCTATTGATGAGGTTAACACCTTCAGGTCCAATCATCTCTCAACAGCCCCACTGGTTGAGAGCAAGGCATCAACAGATGAGCATGGCTGAGGGCGGCAGGCTTCATATGCAAACTGTGAGAATCAGAAGTCTGGTTATTAGAATAAGTAAGCTCTCTTGTAGTGTGGGCAGGATACACCTGTGCTTAGGAGAGTCCTTGGGAGGCTGTGAAAGAATTAAAAAATAAAAGAAATAAAGTCAAAGTTAGGTACCCTCCTAGTCAGTCAAGGACCAAAAGATAAAGGGGAGCAACAGATGGGCACCATGACCCATGACTCACCAGCTAGCCCACCAGGGATAGCCAAAATAGGAGTGATAAAGAAGGGCAGTGAGACCCTGCCAAACACCGTGTCCTCGTCATGTCTGTTTTTGTGAAATCCAAAGTGAAACAAATCACTGTGCCCCCAAATAACCCTATGCTCTATATGAATTAACCAATGAAATACTTGTTGCTGGGTACCCTAAAGCTGCCTGCCTCCAAATCCTATATAAACTGCTTTGTTCTCTGAGCCCGGCATGCTCAGCAACCCGATTGCTGCAGCATCCGCAGGCCTGTGTAACCAACTAATAAACACCTCTTGCTTGTGCAGCCAAAGTCGACTGGAGTCTTCTCTTGGTGGGGAGCGTCTGCTGGAGGGTCTCCTCTTACCGGGGGTCTCTTCAGCTGAAACCAGGTGAACTCTTAAATACAGGAGTTTGAAAACAGCTTAGGCTATGAAAAAACATTCTGTCTCAAAAAGAGAAAAATAATTCCAAGGAACCACATTCCTGTAAGAACAAAATAAACCTGACCCTGAAGGGTTTCAGTGAAATTGACCAGAGTCCAATTCAGCATCAGCATAAGGGGACACAAAAAGTCTCAGATGTGTACACTGTTAGCAAGTTGAGGGCCCTGACCCAAAGCCATAAAGACTCAGATGGATTTCGCTAAATTTCCATCTATTTTTAAAATTGCATCTGTTTGAGTGTGTGTGTGCAGCACAATGTACCTGTGGAGGTCAGAGGACAACTTGTAGGGGTCAGCGCTCTTCTTCAAGGGATCCAGCTGAGGGAGTCAGACTTGGCAGCAAGCACCTTTACCCACAAAGCCATTGTGCTGGCTCTGAACTGCTCTTCTGTCCATTCCCCGTAGGCCATTACTGTAAGGAAAAGAGTGGCTGAACAAGTTCAGTGTGCTGTCCTTACAGTGACGATGAATGCACGCTGGAGAGCCACGATGTCTAAGTAAGATGGTGCGAAAGAGCTTTAATCACTTCTGGATATAGGTAAAAGGGATACAGGCTTTCTATATATAATTCTTAGTTGTTCAACTTTAAATGTGTAAATACTTCCAAATGAAAGTGTGAAAAATAATGACTATATTATAATTCCAAATCATGTATTTGGTGGTAATCTAGGGGGTACTCAGTGAAGTGAGGTTTTGCTCTGAATCAGATGCCATTAAGATGTGAAGACAGCTGGGCAGTGGTGGTTCATACCTTTAGTCTCAGCACTTGGAAGTCAACAGAAGGTGGATGTGAGTCTGAGGCCAGCCTAGTCTACAGAGCGAGTTCCAGGACAGCCACGGGTGTTAAACAGTGAAGCCCTGTCTCCAACCCTGCCACAAAAAGTGAAGATCAATCTTGCACCGAGATCTAGTAAGAGAATTAGGTGGAACTAAAAAGATCACATTGAGAGGAGGCCATCCAGATCCAGAAAGATAAACTTTGCATGTTCTCTCTCATCTGTGGTTGCTAGCTCCAAATCTTCAAGTGTGATTATGTAACCTGGAATAACTAAAGAAACCAGGAAAGTAAATAGGGGCCATGGGGGTGGGGAAGAGGAACAACTGAGAGGACTTGTGGTAGTTCAAATGTAATTGGCCCGCTAAGCTCATAGGGAGTGGCACTATTAGGAGGTGTGGCTCCGTTGGAGTAGGTGTGGCTTTGTTAGAGGAAGTGTGTCACCGTGGGGGTGGGCTTTGAGGCTTCCTATGCTCAAGCCACACCCAGTATGCCAGATCACTTCCTGTTGCCTACAGGATCAAGATGTGGTTCCTTCTCCACTCTCAGCTCCTTTAGCACCATGTCTACTGTACGCCATAATATCCTGTCATGATGGTAATGGACCAAACCTCTGAAACTGTAAGCCACCCAACTAAATGTTTTCCTTTGTAAGAGTTGCCATGGCCATGGTGTCTCTTCACAGCAATTGAAGCCCTAACAAGATAGAGGCATAGCAGGATACTAGTGATTTGAAGGTAGAAATGAGTAAAATGTGTGTGTGTGGGGAGGCGCTTAATTAGGGAGAGGGAAGGAAATTATATGAAGAAATAATATAAAATAACAGTAAGAATGTCTGAAAAAGTCATAAGAAATCAAATTATCATCTACCTACCTAAAATTGCGTATAATACATATTAGTCAGTGTTTACATATATAGTTTAAATAAGATTTTCCCATCAGGGTTGACAGTGCTGCTCAAGATCTCTAACACAAGGTTTCAGAAACCCCATTTTGAGTTGTTGGTCAGGGTTGTTCAAGCAACTCCCCAAATGTAGGCTATTTCTATTGCCTTTGATTGCCTCACAGAGGCAATAGGGAAGGTAAGTCTTTTTTGCTGAATACACCATATACTTTGTACAGAACCCAGAGGAGCTGAGCTGGATCTAACCTGAAAGCCTCCCCCACTGAGGACCAGCTTTTATGGTTCCAGAAGGTATGCAAGCTTCCAAGAGCCATGTACTGGCTGGTTTTGTGTGCCAACTTGACACAAGCTAGAATCATGAAAGAGGAAGGAGCCTCAGTTGAAGAAATGCTTCCATGATACCCAGCTTAAAACATTTTCTCAACTGGTGATTAATGGTGGAGGGCCCAGCCCATTGAGGGTGATGCCACCCCAGGGTTCATGGTCCTGGGTTCTATAAGAAAGCAGGTTGATCAAGCCATGTGAAGCAAACCAGTAAGCAGCTCCCCTCCTTGGCTTCTACATCAACGCCAGCCTCCAGGGTCCTGCCCTGTTTGGGTTCCTATCCTTTCTTCCTTCAATAATGAACAGCAATATGGAAGTATAAGGCAAATAAACCCTTTCCTCCCCAACTTGCTTTTTGGACACGGTGTTTTGTTGTGGCAACAGAAGCCCTACTTAAGACAAGCAGGAAGCAATCAATAATGCTACCCGGCTATGACACATATGAAATAAAAAATGGCAAGCATGGTACAATATCCCTAAGGGTCCAAGAGTGACATACATACCTCGACAGTCACCATCAGCTCTCTACTTGGACTTAAGGCCTCTTCAACAAAAGGAAAATTGTGCCTGGTACCAGAAACAGCCAACTCCTAGGAGCTAGTGATGTCATGGATCTTAAAACCGAGCATACTACTGCTGCTTTATTAAGCTAGAATAATCCCTAATACATCCTAAATAATTATCCTTATATATACAAATAATACTCTCATAGAGAAGTGTCTCCTTGAGACAGAGGTAATTTCAAAAAACCACACTGATCAAAATGCAGAGGACATATGAACACGTGGTGCCCAGACCCAACTGATACAGCTATAATACAAATCCTGCATCTGACACTCAGGGATCATAGCAGAAGATGGGGTAGCAAGATTGTAAAATCCGGAAGAACAGTAAGTTTGCTATGCAACTTTGACTACTAGAATGTTAGAGAAGCTACAAGCATGAAGTCTAATCAACACGGCCTCTTGAACAAGACCCAGACAAGGGTAATGCCAATAGACATGCTAACAGGAGAGGAAGGAATGGCATGGGGCCTGAACACAGGACAAAGAACTATAGCCAACCAAAACATGCTTAGAGCAGAAGAAAAAGCCCTCTCCAGGAAACTCCCAGATTTGTTATTCAGTACTGAGTGGTCAGCCCTGAAATCTTAGGCATAAAGGAAACTTTATAATGGTTGAGCAGGTTGTATTTATATATTCAGGAATGTGTGTGTGTGTGACGTTTAAAATGACAAAGAAATAGAAATAGAACCTACGAATTTGAAAAAGAGCAAGAAGGGTACAGGGAAAGAGTTGGAAAAAAGAAAGGAAATGGGGGGACAATATAATTATATTTTAATTTTTAAAATGTATGTTTTGTTTGTTTGGGTTTTTGTTTTGTTTTGTATGTTTGTTTTTTGAAATAGGGTTTCTCTGTGTAGCCCTGGCTGTCCTAGAACTCATTCTGTAGACCAGATGGCCTTGAACTCAGAGGTCTGCCTGCCTCTGTCTCTCAAGAGCTAGGATTAAAGGCTTGAACCACCACTGCCCAGCTAAACATATATATTTAAAAATAAAATAAAAACATCCCTCAAGAAGAGAAGTGAAGACAGGCACGACAATACAGAGCTGGAATTCCAGCCAGTGGGGAGGTTGAGGCAGGAGTTTAAGATTAGCCCGGTCAACATTTCCTGATTCTGTCTCAAACAAAATAGAAAACAAAGCAGCACAGATGATTCTGTGATTAGATATTGCGGGAATTCTTACCAGAAAGGACAGAGGACTAGAGGGCTGCCCTAGCTGGAGCTGGTAAGAGGCAGTAGGTGATCCCATGCGCCAGGAAAAGATGGAGGTTTGAGCTTTTTTTGGGTATGTGGTTTGTGCTGTGATTTTCATTTGATTCGTGCTTGTCAAAATTGTGAAATCATGTTTTCATTTGTTTTGTTGTGCTAGTTTTGGTTTCATTTTATCCAAGGAACATGGGGATCTTGTCTGGTATTGCTGTTCTGTCCAACATAACACCCAGGGGTTGCCTCTGACACCTGTAACCTTACCACTTAGACTGAACTGTACTGTTGGACTAACTTAATGATCTTCTTAAAATAGGTTTTTTTCTTTGAACATTTCATACATATATACAATGTGTTTTGAGCAAGCACTCCAGCAGTTCTCAACCTAGGGGTCATGACCCCCAAAGGGGTCACATATCAGATATTTACATTTCATAACAGTAGCAAAATTGCAGTTATGAAGTAGCAGCAAAAATAATTTTATGGTTGATGGCCACAACCATTAAAGGGTTGTAGCATTAGAAAGGTTGAGAACCACGGATATTCAGCTTCCCTCTTCCCTTTAATTCTTCCTGGACTTCCTCAACACTCCTCTCCCAATGTTGTATCGCATTATTTCCCCTCCTTCTCACCCTCCTCCTCCTTTCAATAACCCACTGAGTCCAGTTAGTGCTATTGATATGTGGATAAGTTTGAAAATTCACTGGTGTGTGGTCATCTTGCCAGGGACCACATCCCTGAGGGAAAGGGACTCTCAGGAGCTCCAAACTCAGTGTCTCCTCAGCTAAGGAGCAGAGTTCCCTGAGTCCCTCCCCCATTCATGGAATTTTGACAGGTTTGATCTCATGCAGGTCTTAAGCAAGTAACTGTGGCTGCTGTGAATTCATGAGTGTAAGGGCCATATCACTGACAGAAGACAACACTTCTCAGCACCTGCCCCATCCTCTGCTCATACAGTCTTTCCACCTCCCTTTCCAAGATGTCCCTGAGCCTTTCAGGAGGAGGCTTGCTGCAGACATTTAGGACTGACCAGGCACTTACTCAAGAAAATATTGGTGCTTGGCCTTCACACACATGTATACACACATCAACATGTGTGCAAACACACATATATGTGAATGCGTGCAAACACATACACACGAACATGTGCACTCACACATGCATGAATGTGTGCAAACACACACATGAACATGTGCACTCACACACATGAACATGTACAAACACTCTCACACATGCTAACATGTGCAAACACATACACGAATGTGTGCAAACATACACACATGAACGTGTGTAAATGCACACATGTGTACAAACACACATGAATGTGTGCACTCACACACACAAACATGTGTACACACACACACGAACATGTGCAAACACTCACTTGCTCCCTAAAATCAGTAATGAGTCTCTGCATTAACCTCTGCCCAGCTGCAAAAACTTCAGCTTCTCTGACCAAGGTCAAGAGCAACACTATCTGTGTGATTCAACATAAATACTTAGAAGGCAGGAGGGCAGCATGGCTGTTGAGCAAAATAGCAATAGTAGGTTCCTTCCCCTATAACCTCCCCCATCATTCTCAGATTTCAAGAGCTGTCTTTCTCCTTCTTAACTGAGGATACTTGTATCAAATGATGCCATTCCTGTAACTAAGGTAAGAATTGAGGACGGCAGGTAGCTGTAGGTTGTGTTCAAAGTCATGTTCAAAGTCACCCTAGTGAGGTTGTGCTAGTTTGAGCTATATGAGGCTTTGTCTCAAACAAACAAACAAAAGAACTGGTGGGGTTTTTTCCCCCTGTATTGGTAGCACACACCTATAATGCCAACATGTGTGGAGGAGGAGATTTAATAAAATAGGATCCTTTCTCCTAACAGATTTGTCTAGCCTGTTCACACCACAGCATAATGTTTTCATATACAAGGTTCACGCTCAAGTGATGCACAATTGAATCACAAAAAGCTGTAAAAAAATCCTATAATTTTTAATCAAGTTTACAGTTTTGTGTTGCGCCTCATTCATAGTTACCATGTTGTGAAGTGTGGCCCACTGACTGCAGTAACATTGATATAAAGGCAAATAAAAGCTTTTTCACATAATAACCTAACAGTAACAACAGAATGTTAAATATATTAGTGTAGAACTCTACAATAGACAATAAGACATAAAAATGTTTCCAAATAATATTTCATGACAAGAGAAACACTTGCAATAATGTGTAAAAGCAAGACAAAAGTGTGAATTTATTCTAATCTCATATTAAGAGGAGACATGATACATGCGTAGAAAAAGGGACTGAGAGGTGGGGGAGATGGCACAGTTGGTAGAGTGCTTACTCTGCCACCATGAGGACTTGGGTTCTGACCCCTGGTACCTACAGCAGAGAGCTGCACAAGCCCTAATCCCAGACATGGGCAGGCAGAGGCAGGGGCATGTCTAGTCTTGTTAGCCAGCCAGTCTAATCAAATTGGTAAGTTCCAGGGATACCACCTCAAAAACTAAGGTGGAGATTGAAGAAGATATTGATGCTAGTCTCCACATACATGTATACACACACATACACACATGAACATGCACAGGCAGTCACACACAGGACTTACGAATGTGCAATTGTAGTTTTCTTCTTTGTTCTCCATATCTTTTTACATGTCCCAATGAAAATATACTTATATTCTTTTTATAAACAGGCAATGACTTTTTTTTGAGACAGGATATCTCTGTGTAGTCCTGGCTATCCTGAAACTCGATCTGTAGACCAGGCTGACCTTGAACTCATAGAAATCCTCCTGCCTCTGCCTCCCAAGTGCTTGGATTAAAGTCTTGCTTCCCACTGCCAGGCTAAAAGTTTTTATACCAATTTAGTATGTAACAGAGTCTTAGCACTGATGTTCCAAATATGAGGTGACGCCACGTTACTTTTTCTTTTTAACTGTTATTTTAAAATGTGGTTGCCAAATCATCTCAAGTTACTTTAGAGAGATCCCAGCCTCTTGTGTTCAAGACACCAACTCTCCTGTGTTCCTCCGTGGTCTTCTCTCTCTCTTCATCTGCTTTGCCACCAAGCTTTCCCCATTGGGCATCAGCTACTTTTCACATAATCTTTCCTGCAAGCTTCTAATTTCTTTCAAGCACTCTGGATCCAGACTTGACTCATGGAACCAAATACCCTTTCATGTAACTTACTAAGTCACTAGGAGCCTCCGTTGTATATTCCACAGGCAATAGTGTAGGAGAAACTTTAGACAGACATTCCCAGTGGTGTTGTGATGGATCTTGATCGGTACTGCCCCCACCCTGCAGGCGGTTAGCTGTTAGGTTTGAGACTCTCAATGGAAGCTACATGTCAGAACCTACAGCTGTCAGGATGGTCTAATCTTCTTTACATACATGACTATGACCATTACTCGCTCATGCATACACTCACAGTATGTGTGCCTGCCGAGTCTGTGTCTGCCTCAAATACTGTAATAACAGGGTCCTTCTGATTAAATTTTGCTCTAGTTCAGATCTTATTTATTTATTTATTTATTATTGATATGTATTGAGCTCTACATTTTTCTCTGCTCCCTTCCCTGCCTCTCCCCTCCCCCTTCAGCCCTCCCCCAAGGTCCCCAGGCTCCCAATTTACTCAGGAGATCTTGTCATTTTCTACTTTCTACTTCCCATGTAGATTAGATCTATGTGAGTCTCTCTTAGTGTCTGCATTGTTGTCTAAGTTCTCTGGGATTGTGGTTTGTAGGCTGACTTTCTTTGCTTTATGTTTAAAAACCACCTATGAGTGAGTACATGTGATAATTGTCTTTCTGTGTCTGGGTCTGGGTTACCTCACTCAAAATAATGTTTTCTAGCTCCATCCATTTTCCTGCAAAATTCAAGCTGTCATTATTTTTTTCTGCTATGTAGCACTCCATTGTGTAAATGTACCACATTTTCCTTATCCATTCTTTGATCGAGGGGCATTTAGGTTGTTTCCAGGTTCTGGCTATGACAAACAAAGTTGCTATGAACATAGTTGAGCACATGTCCTTGTGGCACGATTGAGCATCCTTTGGATATATACCCCAAAGTGGTATTTCTGGGTCTTGAGGAAGGTCATTTCCTAATTTTCTCAGAAATCGCCACACTGACATCCAAAGGGGTTGTACCAGCTTGCATTACCACCAGCAGTT